>PVIY010055623.1:0-13653 GCA_004026745.1 Myrmecophaga tridactyla | reverse complement strand
TCAGAGCCACCAGTAATACCTTGTACCATGAGAGATCAGTTTCTTGGCAAAGTTTTGCCACCATCCTTTCTGTTTTCCCAGTAGACTGTGGTCTCTAAGATGCATGTAATTTCCAATTATGTTGAGAGCTCCTGACAATTCAGGTGAGACTTTTGATGTAAAAGCACTCCCACTATCACTTTGCATTCAAAATGGAAGTTCAAATCATGGGATTATTTCCTTTAAGAGTGCCTTAGTTACTTCTGAAGTTCACTCTGTCCTGCATGAAAAAGCCTCTATTCATCCTGTAAATACATTCACAACCACAAAGAAGTACTGGCAATTTCCACTGATCCTTGGCATAACAGTGAAGTCTACTTGCCAGTCCTCACCTGGTGTTATGCCCCTGGTTTGCACTCCTTTTATAGGGGGTAGAGGCCCAGGCTTGGGATTATTTCTAGCACAAATTAAACAGTTTTGTGTTATTTTCTCAATGGTTCTTTGCATCTTAGGTGTTACAATATAAATTTTTAGCCATTGATACATGGTCTCTCTTCCACAACGAGTGCTTTGGTGTAAATAAGAACTCTTTCCATCAAGTGTTCAAGAATAAGAAGCATTCCATTTTTGTTATAAACCCATCCTTTCTCCATTTTCCTGTATGGAATGTTTGACTTGCACTTATTTCTTCTAGGTTAAAACCCTACTCTTTGGCTCTCTGCAAATCAGGGCTGAATACTGAGAAAAATTTCTAGTTTTATATCTGGTATTACAGGAAGTACCAATGATGAGGATGGAGATTTTAACTTGGCTGCTGCTCTTGCTTCTAAATCTGCTATTTGATTGCCTTGTAAATAGTTCATTTCTCCTTTCTGATGACTATAACTGTGCATTATGGCAACTTCTTTAGGCAACATTACTGCTTCTAATAATGCTAAGATTATGTCTGCATGTTTAATTTTCTTCTTCCCTGATGATGAGTCCTCTTTCTTTCCAGATAGTTCCATGAGCATGAATGATATTAAAAGCATATTTAGAGTCTGTATATATTTTCACTGTCCCTTTCCTAGGTCTAGAGCTCTGTTAAATGCAATAAGCTCTGCCCATTGTGTGGATGTACCCGGGGAAAGGACCCCACTTTCCAGTATCATTTGTAGAGTTACTATGGCATAAGCAGCTTTTCAAAGTCCTCTCTCCATGGAGCTGCTTCTGTCAGTATACATTTCAATGTCTGGTTGCTCTAAAGGTTGATCAACCAAATCTGGATGGCTGGACTAGACTTCATCAATTATTTGTATACAGTCATGCACAGATTCCCTTTCTCTGCTTGGAAGTAAGGTAGCAGGGTTAACCTAGAAGATGCTTTTAGAATGATGTTAGGATTATCTAGTAGAATGGCTTGATATTTACCTAACCATCTAGCTGTGAGCCAATATCTCCTTTTCTGTTCTTACAACAACAGTCCAGTGTGGACTGTGCACAGTGGTAGGTTGTCCTAACATAATTTTTTTAGCTTCTTTGAGAATATCCCAGGTGGCTGTTACAGCCCTTAGGCAAACTGGCCATCCTTGAGTAGTATTATCTAGTTGTTTAGAAAAATATGCCACAAGACATTTTGTATTTCCTAGATTCTGTGTGAGCACTCCTAATACAACTCCTTGCTTTTCATGTATAAAAAGATCAAAGTGTTTTCTTCGGTCTGGGAGGCCTAGGGCCAGTGCCATCAAAAGTTCTCTTTTTATTTTCTGGAAGGCATTCTTGCATTCCATGGTCCATTGTAAAGTCTCTTCCTCAGATCCTGTGAGGGCTTTATAAAAGCTTGGCTATGAGTCCAAAATAGGTATCCAAATCCTACTGAGGTCTGCCATCCTTAGGAATCCCTGAAGCTGTCTTTTTGAAAGTAGCTCTAGCATTCAAAGCCTCTTTCTGATCTGGCAATAGATTTCTCTGTCTTCTCAATAGCTCAAAACCCAAATATTTTTTGGATTCTTGTGAAATTTGAGCCTTTTTCTTTGAAACCTTGTAACCCTTGTCTGCTAGGAAATTTAGAGTTTGAATAGTGTTTTTGTCTGATGCCTTCTTAGTATAGCTTGCTATTAATATGTCATCTCCATAGTATAACAATGCTCCTTCATGTAAGAGTAAATCTTTTAGATTTCTGGCTAATGCTTTTCCAAATATTGTGGAAGCATTCTTAGAATCTTGTGGAGGAGCAATCCAGCAATATTGTTACTTAAGTTTAGTGGCTTGATTTTCCCATTCAAAAGCAAAAAGGTCTTGCTATTTTGAGTCAAGGCGTATGCAGTAAAAAGCCTCTTTCAAATCTAAGATGATGAACCAACAGAGATCCTCGGATAATGTAGTAAGGTGTGTGGATTTGGCACCAGAGGGTGAATGTCTTCTACAATTTGATTAATAACCCAGAGATCCTGCATGAAATGATACTTGTTTAGGGTGCCGGTCTTTCAAACAGACAGTATAAGAATATTGTATGGAGACTGACAGGATCTTACTAATTGATATTTCAGAAATGTCTCTATAAGTGGGCCAATTCCTTTTCTGGGCCCCAGCTTAAGTGGATACTGTTTGACATTATGCACAGTACCTGGCTTCTGAAGTTTTGCTCGAACTGGCCCCACCATTTTTGCCTGTTTAGGTTTTCCATCAGCCCATACCTCTGTTTCACAGCCTTTAGGATTTCTTCCAGGATGGTCTTTGGTCTGTTTATCTCCTTCAGTGAACAGTAGTAGACTGCAGTGCACAGGCATGCCTGGAGGCAACTCTATTGACAAATAATCTAGAGAAAAGATTATCTGAGCATCACTGTGATTAGCAAGTCTCTTCCCAGCAAGGGAACTGGACATTCTGGTACATATAGAAAACTGTGCTCTAAATTTTTAGTTCCAATTAAACAGTCTAGAGGCTGAAAAAAGGGCTTATTTGCTTTTTTTACCAGATACTCCAGTTATAGTAGCTGATTGGTTGGAAATCACATGAGGTTTTTATTTAATACTGAGTATGTGGTTCTTGTATCAACAAGAAAATCAATTAACTGTTCTCACCTGTATTGTTACCCAAGGCTCTTGGTGGGAGATTGATAGAAGCGATGTCTCCTCCAATACAGCCCCTGGGCCCCTTCATTCTAAGGCACTGATCAGTTGCACCATCATTTCATTGGGGCATTTGAAGTGCAGGCCATCTAGATTCCCTCAGGGTTTTTCTCTGGGGGTAGTAGCTAGGGCAATCCCTCTTCCAACCCCCTCTTTCCTGCAGTACATGGATTGGTTAGCTCTTAATTCCTCCTGACTCTGGGTGGGAGTGGGGACAGCCAGGACCCTTACCTTCTTGCTGTTTTCTCATCCTGGTTGTCCTTGGTTCATTAGAGTCCATAGAAGTGCCATTTGCTTCTTGAAGTTCACTTCTCCAGCTCTGCTTGCTTTTGAAAATTCCGTTCTTCTTTAATTTGATCCTTGTAGTTATAAACTTTAAAAGTGATTTCAACCAACCTAGAGATAGGCAACCCTAGTCTATTTTCTATTTTCTGCAGTTTCCTTCTTATATCTGGAAAGGTCTGAGTAATAAAAGTCATATTTAGGTTTCTGGCAGTTTCTAGACCTTCTGGATCTATGTTTGTGTACTGCTGGTAAGCACTGTAGATTCTTTTAAGAAAAGCTGAGGGACTCTCTTTTGGCCCTTGTCTTACTTCATTTATCAGTTGGTAATTTGTTGCTTTAGGAACCCCTTTTTGCAGATGTATAACAAGACACTCTTTCTAGTGCTCTAATTAGGCCTGGTCCCCTGCTTCATTTGGATTCCATTCAGGGTCCCTTACAGGTATTGCTAAACTTGCTCCAGCATACTCTGGGTTGTTAGGATTTTTTCCTTGTTTTCTATCAGCTTCCTGCTTTGTTTTTTCTATTACCATTCTCTGTTCCTCTTATGTTATCAAGGCCTGAATGTCAACCTAATTTGGTTTATAGGCTGCAAATATTGAAGTAATTAGTCCCTCCATTTTCTTTGGAGCCTCTCTATAGAATGGAGTGTTATTTTTCCAATTATATAAATCTGATGTGGAGAATGGGGTACACACATACACAAATCCTCTTGGGTTTCCCTGATCATATTCTCCAACTGGCACTTGTCAGAGGGGTAGAAGTTCTTGCAGTAGTTCTGCTGCTGCTTTCAAGGAGAAGCCCTAGCCAAATTGAGTACCCTGCCAGGTATGGGAGGGGGTGATCATACTTTAGACTCTTCCCTCTGATAGAGGAAGATATTGAAGAGGATGAGGGTGGGGTATGAGATTTTCCTCTCTTTCTGATCTGTTAGGTTCATTATTATAGGGTAGAGGCAGAGCAGATAAAGGAGTTAATAACTATTCTATTGAATCCCCCAAATTTGAATCAGGAAGGACACTTTTCTTTTCTCCATCTATTTTACAAGTAAAACATTACACCTTCTCATTAACATTGATTGTCAGGATAGACAAATGAAGGACTATCATACATCATTTCATCCCATTTTTGTTTCTTTTTGCAGAACAGTTATAATTGTAATATGACATTCCTATCTATGGAGCCATTTGCAGGTGATTTCTCTCCCAATTCTAAATTGTACTGTGGCCAGACTGAGTTACAAAGGTGAATTAAGCTCTGCTTTTTCATAGGTTCATAGCTAAAATTTTCCCAGTTATACAAGTTGCAGCCCAGAGGAATAAGAATACTATTAGAGTTAGGATTTCCCATTTCAAAACACTTCCAAAGCCAATAACCAATTAAAATACTCAGACAGTATAAATGTGACAAAACATCACCTTATTTTTTATTGTGATGACTTTCAAATTTAAAAGATCCAGATGTAAATATTTTTACTGTGCTGATAATAATCTTAACAGATTCTTACAATTGTTATGTTTCAGTATAAGTTGTGACTGTTTCTTTTCACATCCATTATCTGGTTTCATTCCTATAATACAGCCACCCAATTTTGTGAGGGGAGGGGTGTGGGTAATAATATGTAGTTTTTGTACAAAAACAAAAAAAAACACCACCTTATATTCTTAACAAAACGTGCTATATTTAAATAATACAACAAACACATCAACTAACAATTAAACATATGTAAAACAGCTATTACAACAATTTAGCAATTTAACCAATACTTAGGTAATGCACAGACTCACACTTAACCAAGCCTACTTAACTTCATTAAACACCAGTTAATTGTTGGATTATGTCAGGGCTTCAAACCCTGTACAGTTCAGCCCCCAAACTCAAAAGATAGAGAGATTGGAGCAAAGGAATCATTCTGGAAGCATGACCCAGGTCTAGGTCAAAGGGGACTCAAACCACCTTTGCTTCCTGATTCACCTTTACCCTGAAGACCCACTCACCCAGTTTAAATGTCTGGACCTGGAACTGGAAAGAATATCTCTCTTTAAAGTTTTTCAATGTGTCAAAAGTTGCTGGAGTGTAGGCAGAACAGAGAACTCCTGGCCTGCCAGCCTTTGGATTAAATTCAGTCCAGTGGCTTAAAAGGCTCAGTTACCTGGCCTATCTGCTAAGCCCGGGCCCCAGAGATTCGAGCATTTGTCCCTTCATGGTCACCAGTTGATACCGGACAAAGACCATGGATTCTTCTGCTGGAATCCAACTCTTGAGACACTGGGGTTTACCACACAAGTAACAGAAGACCAGATGGCCTAATGGCCCAAAATAAGTCTCCCCAAACAAAAGAGACTCAAGGTTTTCAAGATCTCCAGGACAGGGAGATGAGGTCATTTACAAGAAAATAGTGTTCATAGTGAGTTCAAAGGTGAAAAGAAAGCATTGTTGACATAAGTTAACATAGGTTGAAAGGAGCTATCTAGCCTTCAATGGCAGAGCCTAGTCGTGCCAAATGGCAGAGCTCAGCAAAGCCAAAAAGAAAACATTGTTAGTATAGGTTAACATAAGAAAGCAGAGCTATCTATCTTTCTATGGCAGAGTCCAGTGGATATAATTTACAAATGTAAGGGACTGAGGCTAGTTGATTGCAATTTTCCTTAGCAGGAGGATTGTTAAAGAAAAACCAGACAAGGGGCCTTATATGTCTCATGTTACTCAGACACCAGGTAAGAGATAGGGGCTTTTTACAACCCTTCCAGATGTCCAAAACAGCTTAATCATAGTTCAGGGCTTCCCAGTTCTTCCCCTTGTCTGTTCCAAAATCCCAAAAGCAAAAGGAACATTTATTTAATGATTAAGTAGTTAAAATCATCCCATAAATCCTAATTTCTCAGTTACAATATCACAATATTGTAAGAACACTGAACAAAGCAATTTATGAGTATGGTTGAGTGAAGTGAGCTAGGGGCATGAATAACACCAGAAGTAAAGATGGAGAATCAAGACTGGGATTGCATAATTTATCAATGACTACAGTGAATAGTCATTTTGATTAAATGCACAAACATAAGAATATTTTTGCATGAGGGAGAACAAATGAATGTTAACATTGCAAGATGTAGAAGATGGGATGGTACATGGGAAAAATATAATCAATGAATACTAGGATCTCTAATTAACAAGAACAGTGTAGTATGCTTTCACTGAATGTAGCAAAAGCAATATGGCCAAGATAAATGCCAATAAGTAGATAATATGGGGGAGGGTTATGAGATTGTTTGCAGAAGAAATGGAAATATCTTCACATAGATTGTAGTGGTAAGGTGACAATGTGATTATACTGGAAACTATTGACATTTTACTTAGGTTGGATTGTATGATGTGTAAGTAAAACTGTTTAGAAAGGAATAGAGATACGAGTACTGGATAAAATGTGGCAAGAGATGGACCTATTCACTACTGGCAGTGAAGTAAAGAGGTGTAGCTTCTCTGGAAGTAGTGTGGTGGCTCCAATAGAAGCTAGGAGTGAGGTTGCCCTATAATCCTACAACAGATAGGTAGGCATATACCTGGAAGAACTGAGAATGGGAACAGGAACAGAGATTTACACACTGGTGTTTGTGGTGGCAGTGTTTGCAATTTGCAATGGATGGGGTAACCATTGACTGAAGAATGGAGGTGTTAACTGTGTTGTACACATAAAATGGATTTTTAGTGGCTGCAAGAAGGAATGAAGTCTTGAGGCATGAAACTAGGTGAGTGAATCTTGAGGACAATATGTTGAATGAAATGAGCCAAAAATGAAAAGACAAATATTATTACACCTCACTAATATGGACTAACTATAATGTGCAACCTCTGAGAATTAAATTCAAGAGCAAAGGTTATCAGGTGAAGACCTATTAAATTCCTCGATTGTAAGCTCCCACAGCAGTCATGTCTATTCCAGGGTTGTAACTGTCATTTCTAATTTCTGAGATGCTGAGCTCTTTGTGTATAATCTGGCCATTTTTTGGAATGTCAGGTATTTGTGTGACACCTGAGTCTCAGAGCCAGAGTTCTAAAGCTGTGAAAGTCAGTGTTACCCCATGCAGCAACTGTTAAAAATGCTGAAAAAAGGATTGGACTTCAATTGGAGATATGAATGAAGCTGATATGGGTAGGTCTAGCGTAAAACAGATTAAAGGATAAAGGATGATACTGACTATAATTTAAAACTTCAAATTTAGTGTGAGACCAAAGAAAGAGATGCATATTTGGTACAAAAAATATATTTTAGATAGCATACTATTTAATTTAACTTGTATGGTCAGTTTATTCAAACACTATAATTACATGGAACTTTGAATAGGGAGTGAGACCTTGTTGGTTTGTAAAGGTTGGTATAATGCCCCAATACATCCCAGAGTAATCTTGGCAGAAGATTAAAATGTATTTGCCAAGTCCCCTTTAGGTTGAGGAAAAATTATTAAACTTCACCTGGGGAAGCCCTGATATTCTCACAATCATGGGGGACTATCAATTTGATTGTCCAGGCCATTGATCTTGGGACTTGCCCTTATGAAACTTACTCCTGCAAAGAAGAAGCTAAGCCTACTTATGATTATGTCTAAGAGTCAGCTCCAGAGAACCTCTTTCTTTTTGTTAGGATGTGACCTCTCTCTCTAAGCCAATTGTGCAGGTGAGTTCACTCTCCTCCCCACTATGTGGGACATATCTCCCAGAGGTATAAATCTCCCTGACAATGTGGGACATGACTCCAGAGACAAGCCTGGCCCCTGCATCATGGGTGTTAGAAAGCTTTCTTTGCCAAAAAGGAAAAGAGAAGTGAAACAAAGTTTCAGTGGCTGAGTGATTTCAAATAGAGATGAGAGGTCATTTGGAGGTAATTCCTTTGCAGTATGCAGATATTCCCTTTTAGTTATTGGTGTATTGGAGTAGCAAGAAGGAAATGCCTGAAAGTGTTGAACTGTAATCCAATAGCCTTGATTTTTTAAAATGATTGGATAACTATAGAGCTTTTAAGTTGTAACTATGTGATTATACTTGTGACCAGCACTCCCTTTATGCAGTGTAGGGCAGATGAATATAGAAAAAAAGACAAAATATAAATAAATAATGGGGGGATGGGTATGAGAGGTTTTGGTGTTCTTTTTCACCTTTTTTTCATCTTCAACTGAGTGATTGACTAATAGTGTGGCAGTGTGGGCTCAAACATATGCCCACATGCATAACATCTCTCATTGCTAAATCTGTGCTGAATTCCCAACTGATGCAACTGAAGAACTTCCATGGCAAGTAACACCAGCCACCAAAGAAATCTAAATTGGACTTTTTCATTTTTATTTTTACTTTTATTATTTTTAATTATTTTGGAGTAGTGAAAATATTCAAAAAATCAATTGTGATGACAAATGTGCAGCTATATGATGATACTGTGAATCACGGATTGAACAATTTGGGTGACTATATTTTATGTGACTATATAATATATCTCAATAAAATTGCATTAAAAAAAGAGCATGTGCTTTTCTTGGGTACATAGCATCTTCAAACTGCTGCAACATCTTAAACAATTTGTCCTCAAATCTATGTACACCGGATACTTTGTCATGTGTTCTGGTCTTCTTTGGTTTATTTCAGCAGTGTTTTCAGTTTCATTATACAACTCTTTTATATCCTTCATTAAATTTGTTCATACTTTATTTGTAAGAGACTATTGGAAATAGAATTTCTTACTGAATTTCTTCTTTGTATTTTCAATAATAGTGTATAGAAACAAAGTTGATTTTTACACATTGATGTCATACTCTGCAATTTTGATTAATTCATTTATTAGCTCTAGTATCATTATAATGGTTTCATTTGGATTTTGTATATACAAGGTGTGATGATTTGGTTCAGGTGTCAACTTGCCAGGTGATGGTGCCCAGTGGTTTGGACAGACAAGCACTGGCCTAACCATTACTGCAAGTATATTTCATGGCTGGTTGTTAAACCAGAAGCTGGTTTATTAAATCATTAATCAACTGATTGCATCTTTTACTAATTACATCTATGAACAACTAGAGTATGTCTTCCATAAATGAAAAAATCCAATTAGTTGAATTTGATCCAATCAATTGAAATCTTTTAAGACAGAAGAGATGTTTCATTGCTTTTTCAGCCAATGAGTTTCTCCTGTGGAGTTCATCAAGACACTCACAGGAGTTGCCAGCCTTGCAGGCTGCCCTATGGAATTGAACTCTTTTATCCCCAAGGTTGCATGAGACACTTTTGTTGGTCCTGTTTCTCTAGAGAAACCTCAGTAATACAGTTTGGTACCAGGATTGTTTCTTGAGAAACAGAATCATAAAATGCATTTTTGCAATTGGCTTCCTACTCTGATTAGAATTAAAGGTGATGATGACTCTATTTCCAATAATCAAGATGGCACTGAGTTCATGGCATGAGTTGGCAGTGGAGGTATGCAAAATATCACTATGTGATTCTGCTAATTTTATGCTTATAAGAGGCAAGACTCTGGATTAGAGTATTTTTTTACACCTTAATGGAGTTTGTAGGAGTTAAAAGGGATAAAGATGCTGGCTGGCTCTTCCTTCATATACTGTATACAGTTATGGGGGAAGGGATGAGCTGAAGTCTTCGAATTTGCAATTTAAACACCATATGAAAGATGTAAAAGTTTTTATGTGTCACCTGAAAGAAAATAATATTAACTTTGGTCATAGACTTGAAATCTCTGAAAACCATAACCAAAGTCTCATTGTGAAAGCTTGGATCTTGTTCTTGTCTCAAATTACAAATAGATACATTATGAGTTCAAAAAGTTAAGTTTCTGATTGCTTTATATGCATTTATTTTTTAAAATATGACTAAAGAAGAAAACTTAGCAACACAAATGCAAAATATAGTAAGAATTACCTATATATTTATCCATAGAGTCATCTATACCAGTGACATTTGCTTTTTATTACAGTTCTAAATTATAATTGATTGCCTTTTCTTTCAGTATGAATGATTCATATTAGCATTTTTTGTAGGACAGGTCAATGGAAATGAACTCCCACAGTTTTATTTATCCTGAAAAGTCTTCATGTTTATTCACTTTTGAGAGAGATTGGTATACTGAATGGGGACCAGAACAAAAGGAGGCTCTGCAACAGGTCTAGCATGTTGTGCAAGCTGCTCTGCCTCTTTGGCCATATGATCCAGCAGATCTAATAGTGCTGGAAGTGTCAGTGGCAAAAAGAGATATTGTGTGGAGCCTTTGGCAGACCCCTATAGGAGAATCAAAATACAGGCCCTTAGATTTTGGAGCAAAGCCTTACTATCCTCTGCAGATAGCTACTCTTCTTTTGAAAAATGCCTTAGTATAGACTGAATGATTAAACATGGGCCATGAATATACATAAGACCTGAGTTGCCTATCATGAGCTGGGTGTTGTCTGAAACACCAAGCCATAAAGCTGTGCACAGCAGCAGTCCATCATAAAATGGAAATGATATATAACAGATTGGGCTCTAGGAGGTCCTTAAGGCACACATAAGTTACAAGGGGAGGTGGCCCAAATTCTCATGTTTCCCATGCCTGCCACATTTTCTTCTCTTTCCCAGCCCAGAGCTATGGCCTCTTGAGAGTGCCTTACAGTCAGTTGACTAAGGAAGGAAAAACTTGGGCTGAGTTAACAGATGGTTCTGCATGAAATGCAGGTACCACCTGAAAGTGGACAGCTGTAGCACTACAGCCACTTTATGGGATGACCTTTAAGGACAGTGGTGAGGGGAAATCCTCCCAGTGGGCAAAACTTTGAGCATTGTACCTGGTTGTTCATTTGGCTTTGAAGGAGAACTGGCCAGATGCATATGCATACTAATTCTTGGGTTGTTGTTGCTAATGTTTGGCTGGTTGGTCAGGGACTTGGAAAGAGCATGATTTGGAATTTGGTGGCAAAGAGGTCTGGGGAAGACATGTGTGGATGGACTTTTCTGAGTGCCACAAAAACCATGAATGTATTTATGTCTCATGTAAATGCTCACCAGAGTGACTTCAGCAAACAAGTGTTTTAATCAACTGGATAGGATGACCTGCTCTGTGTATACAGGTCATCCTCTTTCCACTGCCACTCCTGCCATTGCCCAATAGGCTCATGAACAAAGTGGGCATAGTGGTAATGATGGAGGTTGTTCATGGGCTCAACAACATGGATTTCCACTCACCAAGGCTGACGTGACTATGGCCACTGCTGAATGGTCAATCTGCCAGCAGCAGAGACCCACACTCAGTCCCCAATATGAGACCATTCCCTGAGATGATCAGCCTTCTACCTGGTAGTTCGTTTATAACATTGGAACACTTCCATCATGGAAAGGACAGTGATTTATTCTAACTGGAATAGATACATATTCCAGATATAGGTGTGCCTTCCCTAAATGCAATTCTTCTGACAAAACTACCATCTATGTTCTTACAGAACACCTTATCCAACATCATGGTATTCCACACAACATTGCTTGTGATCAAGAAACCCACTTCACAGCAAATGAAGTGGAAGAATGGACATATGCTCATGGAATTTTCTGGTCTTCTCCATCATCCAGAGGCAGCTGGTTTGACAGAATGGTGTAAGGCCTTTTGAAGACCCAATTACAGTGCAAAGTAGGTGGCAATACCTTGCAAGGCTGGAGCAATGTTCTTCAGGAGGTTGTGTATATTCTGAATCAGCATCCAGTCTATGATGCTGTTTCTCCCATAGCCAGCATACACAGTTCCATGCATCAAGGGGTGGAATTGAGAGTGGCACCACTGATTATCACCTCTAGTGATCCAGTTGGGAAATTTTACTTCCTGTTCCTAAAACCTCAAGCTTGTATGCTGTTCTCATCTCAAATTACAAATATATACACTATGAGTTCAAAAAATTACATTTCTCATTGCTTTATATATGCATTTATTTTTTAAAAATATGACTAAAGAAGAAAAATTAGCAACACAAATGCAAAATGTAGTAAGAATTACCTATATATTTATCCATAGAGTCATCTATACCAGTGACATTTGCTTTTTATTACAGTTCTAAATTATAATTGATTGTTCTTTTCTTTCAGTATGAATGATTCATATTAGCATTTTTTTTTTGTAGGGAAGGTCAATGGAAATGAACTCCTACAGTTTTATTTATCCTGAAAAGTCTTCATGTTTACCTCACTTTTGAGAGAGATTAGTATCCTTGTTTAAGTATTTTTCCCCAGCCCTTTTAGTGTATCATCCCATTACCTACTGCCCTCCATGGTTTCTGATGAGAAATAGTTAGTTAATCAGATTGAGGATCACTTACATGTAATATGTCACTTCACCCTTTCTGTTTCCAAGATTCTCTTTTCGTCTTGGGGTTTTGGCAATTTAAGTATAATGTGTTTCAGTGTGTATCTCTTCTACTTATTCCTGCATGGAATTTAATCCCTTTTTGAATATGTATATTAAGGTCAGTGGTCATATTTTGGAAATTTTCAACCAACATTTCTCATTCTCCTTCTGAGACTCCTATGATCCATGTTTTGGTATGCTTGGTTCCTCAGCGTATTCAATTTGCATCAGTCTTCTTTCTTCCTGCCCTTTAGATTGAACAATTTCATTGTCTTATCTTCAGTTGTGATGATCTTTCCTTCTGCTGCCTCTTTTCTTCTGCTGTTGATAATTCTATTAAATTTTTTTCATTTCAATTATTGTAATTCTTAGCTCCATATTTTCTATGTGCTTCTTCTTTATAATTTCCATGCTATTTTTGTAATCCTTATTTTGTTTATATATCATTTTCATGGTTTCCTTTAGTTTTTAGTTGTTTTCCCTTAAGTCTTTGATCCTACTTAAGAGATTGATTCTAAGGTATTTGATTAGTTAGTTCCATGACAGAGTTTTCTCCTGGATAGTTTCTGATCAATTGATTTTCCCCCCTACAACTGGATTATACTTTCTGCTCTCCTTTTGCTTGTAATTTTTTTCTTGAGAACTGAACATGGTAAGTATTATATTGTGTCAACCCTTGAAACATATTTATCCCTCTCCTTCCTCACTGATTCCTGACTTTTACTTCTTAAGGGCTGGAGCTGACCTATTTTAACTTTTCAAGGAACCACAAATTTACATTGCCTACCCAAGCTGCCAGTAAGAAATCACTGTTGATAAGAGGGCTTAAACTGAGTTCAACACCTTCCCTAGTCCCACAGGGACTGCCAGAGGAGAAAAAGGAAAAAAGAGAGAGAGGGAGAGAGAGAGAGAGAGAGAGAGAGA
>PVIY010055622.1:0-13654 GCA_004026745.1 Myrmecophaga tridactyla | reverse complement strand
CCCATATGTGCCCATTTGAATCTGTTGTGTACCCCAGAAAAGCCAAGTTCTTTAATCCTCATTTAACATTGCTGTGTGGGAGCTTTTTAATCATTTCCATAGAGATGTGACCCACCAACCGTGGTAGTGACTTCTGATCAGATGGTTTTCATGGAGATATGTTTCCACCATTCAAGGTAGGGTTGCTTACTATCCCTTGAGAGGGAACCATTTTGGAAAAAGCTTTAGTGCCACTAGAACTGACAGAGCCAACAGAACAGACAGAGCCCACATAGCCAAAGGCCTTTGGAGAAAAAGAAGGAAAACACACCCAGGGGAGTTTCATGAAACAAAAAAACCTGGAGAGAAAGCTAGCAGATATCACCACATTTGCCATGTGTTTTTCCAGTTGAGAGAGAAACCCTGAATATCATCAACCTTCTTGAACCAAGTATCTTCCCTTGGATGCCTTAGATTGGACATTTTTATAGCCCTGTTTTAATTTGGACATCTTCACAGCCTTAGAACTGTAAACTTGCAAGTTATTAAGTTCCCCCTTTTAAAAGCTGTTCCATTTCTGGTATATCATTTTCTGGTAACTTTCAAAGTAGAGCTCCATATCTCAAACCTTATGCAAAAATTTAAGTCAAAATAGATCAAAGACTTAAACATTACAGTTAAGACCATAAAAATCATAGGAGAAAATGTAGGGAAATATCTTAAACATCTTGTGATAGGAAGTAGTTTCCTAGACCTTACATCTAATGCACAACTAATGAAAGAAGAAATAGATAATGTCATTTCCTCAAAATTAAATAGTTTTGTGCATCAAAAAAATTTCTCAGACAGTAAAAAAAGGCAGTCTACATAATGGGAGAAAATATTTGGAAACCACATATCTGATAAGAATTTAGCATCCAGAATATAAAAAGAGATCATACAGGAGAGACAGGACAATATGGTGGCCTATGGACATGTGGAATTTACTTCCTCTTCTAGATCAGCTAGTATATAGCCAGGAGCTGCCTGGAACAATTGTTTAGTAGACTCCTATGACCAGATACACACTGTATACTAGTCAGGAATGGGTGGAAGGACTGAGATCACAGTTCAAAACTAAAGGTATCCCAAATTGTTGAGGCTGGTACCCCTCCCTCACTGACACAGCCAAGTGTTTAGGAGTTACTTCCCTGTGGGAAAAAAGAAGTAGTCTCTACCAGGAGAAAGAGAAGGTAGCTCAAACAAGCTCCAATTGCAGATTAATTAAAAAATTAGGACTGATGAATACAAGTGCTCAGCATATATAAACCTGGAGCAACTACAAAAAGAAAATGGAAGTTTCTCCATGGCAGAGAAGAGATGAGGTGGATGGGGAAAAAAAAAAAAGCAAAACAGGTGTGCTAGTCTGAATCTGTGGTGGACCCCAGAAAAGCCAGGCCCTTTGATCCTCATTCAATATTGCTGAGTGGGAGCATTTTGATTGTTTCCATGAAGATGTGACCCACCCAGTTGTGGGTGGTAACTTTTGATTAGATGATTTCTAATGGAGGTGTGTCTCTACCCACTGAAAGTGGAGTTGCTTTCTGGAATCTTTTAAAAGAGGAAACATTTTGGAGAGAGCCCCTTTTGGTAGAGCCACAAGAAAGCCAGCAGATGCAGCCATATTCGCCATGTGTCCTTCCAGCTGAGAGAGAAATGTTGAACATCGTTGGCCTTCTTGAACCAAGGTATCTTTCTCCAGACACCTTTGTTTGGTCATTTCTATAGACTTGTTGTAATTGGGACGTTTTCTCAGCCTTGGAACTGTAAACTAGCATCTGATTAAATCCCCCTTTTTAAAAGCCATTCTATTTCTGGTATATTGCATTCTGGCAGCTAACAAACTAGAACAACAGGCTTTTGGAGTTCTGAACAGGCTGAGTTCAGAATATTGGAAAAGTGCTATGCCCTAAGAAAAAGGACAAATAGAGCCAAGTACCAACTCTAGCTCTTGATTAGCAAACTTAAGTAGGCACATGGGGTGACTCTGAAAAGGATTTTTTTTTCTTTTTTTCTTATAAGCTGCTAATTAAATAAAGCTGCAGGCATTTTCAGACTGGCAGCCTGCTGGATCTCATCTTCAGGAAAATTTGATAATGATTACACCCTCTTCCTAAGTCCTTGGACTGTCTTTCCTAGGAAAATCTCACTGGGATTGATCCTGTTTGGCTGGAAAAGAACAAGAAAAGCAGGAACTGAAAAATTCTGATCAGTTGAATAAAAGCTATGCTAGAAGTCTAGAATAAGTTGAACTGAATGTCAAAGAGCAGATGGAGAACAAAGACAAACCAACAAGAACACCCTAGGAGAAAAGAGAGAAATGACATCGAGAATAAATTAATCAAGGGAATCAGATGCCTAGAAACCAGCAAAAAATCACAAGCCATACTATGAAGAATGGAGACATGGCTCAGTCAAAGGAACAAATTTCCACTTCAAATGAGATATAGGAATTGCAACAACTACAGATGTTCAAACAGATCTTCTAAATCATTCAATGAGTTGAAGGAAGATATGGCAAAAGTGAAGAAGGATGTAAAGAAGGCATTGGGCAACAATAAAGAAGAACTCAAAAGCTTGAAAAAACAAATTGCAGAATTTTGGGGAATGAAAGGCATGATAGAAGAGATAGAAAACACTATGGGGATACATAAGAACAGGTTGAAGAGGCAGAAGAGAGAAGCAGATAGGGAAAATAATGAAAAGATATGAGCAGGGTCTCAAGGAATTGAATGACCACATGAAGGCACAAATACATGTTATTGGTGTCCAAGAATAAGAATATAAGGGATATGGGGCAGAAAAAATAATGGAGGAAATAAACACTGAAAATTTCCCAACTCTTAAGATAAACATAAAATTACAGAGCCAAGAAGCATGGCACACCCCAAATTGAACACATCTGAATAGAAGTACTCCAAGACATTTACTAATCAGATAGTCACATGCCAAAGACCAAGAAAGAATTTTGAAAGCAGTAAGAGGAAAGTGATCCATCACAAATAAGGGAAACTTGATAAGACTATGTGGATTTCTTAGCAGAAACCATGGCAGTGAGAAAGCAGTGGTACAATATATTTAAAATTCTGACAGAGAAAAACTGCCAAACAAGAATTCCATATCTGGCAAAATATCACTCATAAATGAGGGACAGTTTAGAATATTTTTGGATAAATGGACATTGAGAGAGTTTGGAGAGAGAAACCTGAACTATATGCAATAATGAAAGGAAGAGCTATAGGCAGATGGGAAAAAAACTACAGGAGAGATAGGTTTGAAAAAGAGTGTAGAAATGAAGACCATTATGTAAGGGTAAAAAAGAGAGCACAGTATTGTAAGTATAATGAACAAAGCTGACTGTGAGTGTGGTTGAAAGGGAAGGCTAGGGGGTGAGACACCAGAAGGAAAGATTGAGGATAAAAACCAGGACTATATAACAGTGAAACCTCGAGTGAACAATGATGGTGATTAAATGTACAAATAAAATAAAGTTTTTACAGGAGGGAAAACAAATGAATCTTTTACAAGAGGGAAAACATTGCAAGCTATTGTAAATTGGATGGTATATGGGAAAAATGCAATCAATGCAAACTAGAATCTATAGTTAGCAGTAACATTGCAATATGCTCCCATTAATTGTAACAAAGACAATATACCACAGCTAAATGTCAATAAGAGAGGGATATAAGAGAGGGGTAAGAGATTCTTGGTGCTCTTACTGTTTCTCCTTTTAAAATTTTGTCCTCCATTTTTTCCCCTTTCTCTCTTTCTTTGTGGAAGATAAACGTTCCCTTTTCACCTTCTTTAACATTTATGTATGGGGTATTGCTGACATTCAGAGCTGCAGAACTACGAGAATATACTGGAGTCCATTGAATGTTTACTTAGGATGGATTGCATGTCATATGAATAAAACTATTTAAAAAATAAGCAGAAAGATACAAGTGCTGGAGAAAATGTGGAGAGAAGGATTGCTGGTAAGGAAGTAGGAAGTTGATGTCCCTCTGGAGGGCAGTTTAGTAGTTCCACAGGAAGCTAAGCATACAGTTGCCATATCATCCTGCAACCTCATTATTAGGCATGCACTTGGAAGAACTGAAAGTAGGGACTTGAATGGACATTTGAACACTGGTGTTTATAGTACAATAGTCATAATATGCATAGATGGAGGTGATCCAAGGGTACGTTGACTGATGAATGGAAGAATGAATCATGGTGTATACATGCAATGGAAGTTTGAGTGGCTGAAGAAGGAATGAATTTTTGAGGCATGTAACTAGGTGAATGAAACTTGAGAAAATACATTGAATGAAATAAGGCAGAAACAAATGAAAACTATTGTAAGGCCTCACTGATATGGACTATCTATAATGTGCAAACTCTGAGAATTGGATTCAAGCATAGGTTATCAGGTGATAGAACATGAGCAGAGATTGGGAAATCAACAATTAATGAGTACAGAATGTTCAATAAAATTTATTGTAAAGATTCTTAGATTGTAAGCTCTTATAGTGGTCAAATTTGTTCTTGAGTTTTAACTGTTATTTCTAAATTTTGAGATGCAGAGGTTTTTGTGTATAACCTGGTCAATCCCTAGAACTTTTGATATCTGGGTGGCACCTGAGACTCACAGAGTTAGAGTTCTGCAGCTCTGAACATCAACATTACTCTATATAGAAATGTTAAAGAAGCTGAGAAAGAGAACAGACTTCACTTAGAGATATGAATGAAGCTGATCTGGTTAGGATTAAGGTAAATCAGAATATGGAGTAAAGGATTATATTGACTGTATTTTAAAACATCAGCTTCTGTGTGAAATCAAAGTAAGAGATGTTTATTTGGTGCAAAATTTATATTTTTAGTAGCACACCATCTAATTTAACTTGTTTGGTCAGTTTATTCTAACAACATAGCTACATGAATCCTTACTTAAGTGTGCTGGTTTGAAAGGATGTATGTCCCCTAGAAAAGCTATATTTTAACCTAAATCCCATTTCATAAAGGCAGAATAATCCCTATTGAATACTGTATGTTTGAAATTGTAATCAGATCATCTCCCTGGAAATGTGATTTAATCAAGAGTTAAGCTGGATTAGGTGATGGCATGTCTCCACCCATTTAGGTGGGTCTTGATGAGTTTCTGGAGTCCTATAAAAAAGGAAACATTTTGGAGAATGAAAGAGATTCAGAGAGAGCAGAGAATGCTGCAGCACCATGAAGCAGAGTCCATGAGCCAGTGACCTTTGGAGATGAAGGAAAATGCCTCCTGGGGAGCTTTGTGAAACCGGAAGCCAGGAGAGAAAGTTAGCAGATGATGCTGTGTTAGCCACATGTTCTTCCAGCTGAGAGAGAAGCCATGATTGTGTTCGCCATGTGCCTTCTCACTTGAGAGAGAAACCCTGAACTTCGTCGGCCTTCTCGAACCAAGGTATCTTTCCCTGGATGCCTTTGATTGAACATTTCTATAGATTTGTTCTAATTGGGACATTTTTTCAGCCTTAGAACTGTAAACTAGCAACTTATTCAATCCCCCTTTTTAAAAGTCATTCCATTTCTGGTATATTGCATTCTGGCAGCTAGCAAACTAGAACAATAAGTAATGACATCTTGTTATTTTGCACAGGTTAATGCAATACCTCAATATGTCCCAGAATAATTTTGGCAGAAAACAACCACAAAAAAATATTTGCAAAGTCCCCTTGAGGGACTGTGGGAAAATGTAGATGATCTAGTTTGCTAGTTGCTGGAATGCATATATCAGAAATGGAATCGCTTTTATAAAGAGGAATCGATTAAGTTACTAATTTACAGTTGTAAGGCCATGAAAATGTTCCAATTAAAGGAAGTCTATGAAAATGGCCAAATTAAGGCACCAATAAGAGGTTACCCTCATTCAAGAAAGGATGATGAAGTTCAGGGTTTCTCCCATCACCTGGCAAAAATGGTGATGTCTGTTATCTACTAGCTTTCTCTCCAGGCCTCTTGTGCCATGAAGCTCCCCTGGGGGCATATTCCTTCTTCATCTCCAAAGGTCTCTGGTGGCATAGATTCTTTGCTTCTTGGCTCTCTCATCATTCTCATGACTCTGCATTTTTGCTCTTCCATTGTCCTCCAAAATGCTTCCACTTTTAAAGGATTCCAGTAAACTAAACAAGACCCACCTGGAATGGGTGGAGTCATATCTCCCTCTAATGAAAGTTTAATATCCACAGTTGGGTGAGCTATATCTCCATTGAGATAACCTAATCTAGTTTCCAACCTACATTATTGAATAGGGATTAAAAGAAACAGTTGCTGCTACAAGACTGATTAAGACTAAAACATGGCTATTCTAGGGTATGTAAATCTTTTCAAACTGGCACAGTAGATATATTAAACTTTGCTGCTTGAGGAATCCTTGATATTCTTGCAAGCATTGGGGCTTACCAATTTAAAATAGTCAGAGCCCTCAGTCTTGGGACTTGCCCTTATGAAATTTATTCCCGCAGAGGAGAAGCTAAGCCTACTTATAATTAAGCACAAGAGTCACCCCCACAGAACCTCTTTTTTGTTCATTTGTGGCCCCTCTCTCTAATCCAAATCTATAAATAATCTCCCTCCCCTCCCTCCTACATGGGGCATAACTCCCAGGGATGTATATCTCCATGGCAACATAAGACATGACACCTAAGGATGATTCTAGCCCTAGCATCATGGGACTGATAAAGAACTCTTGACCAAAAGGAGGAAAAGAAATTAAATAAAATAAAGTTTCATTGGCTAAGGGATTTCAAATAAAATTGATAGGTAATTCAGGAGATTATTATAATGCATTATATAGATATTCTTTTTTAGTTTCTAGCATATTAGAATCACTAGAAGGAAGTACCTGAAACTGTTGAATTGTAATCTAGTAGCCCTGATTCTTGATGCTGTTTGTATAACTATATGGCTTTTATGGTGTGAAAACTTTGTGACTGGCACTCACTTTATTCAGTGTGTGGACATATAAGTAAGAAAATAAAGACAAAAATAAATAAACAAATATTATGGAGGGGTAAATGGTATAGGATGTTTTATGTATGGGGTTTTTATTTCTAGAGTAATGAAAACGTAAAATTTATTGTGGTGATGAATGCCCAACTATATAATCACATTTTGAGCCATTTATTGTATATTTTGGATGATTATATGGTACGTGAATATATCTCAATAAAATTGCACTAAAAAAGAGGGATCATAAAGTCAATAATAAAATGGCAACTCAATTTAAAAAATGCATGAATAAATACTTTTCCAAAGAGGAAATACAAATGGCTAGAAAGCATATGAAAAGATGCTCAATCTCACCAGCTATTAGGGGAATGTAAACAACCACAATAAGATGCCATTTCACACCTACTAGAATGACAAATATTGAAAAAGCAGAACACTATAAGTGCTGGAGAGGATGTGCAAAAATAGGTACACTTATTCCTGTTGGTGGGAATGCAGAATGGTGCAGCTGATCTGAGAAGCAGTTTTGTTCTTCCTCAGGAAGCTAAGTATAGAACAGGCATATAGTCTGACAATCCCATTACTAGGTACATACTCAGAAAAACTTAAAGCAGGGACATGAATAGAAATTTGCACACCAATGTTCATGGTAGTATTATTCATGATTATCTGTGGATAGAGGTGGCCCAAATCAAATGTCCATCACTGATGAATGCAAGGGTGAACTGAGGTGTATACATATGGTAGAATATTGTGGGACTACAGGAAGGAATGAAGTTGTGATGGATGCAATCATTTTAAGAACCTTGAAGACTTTATGTTGAACAAAATAAGGCAGCAACAAAAGGCCAAATATTATATGGTCTCACTAATATGAATTAACTATAAAAAACAAATTGCAAAAGTTAAAATTCAAGAGCATATGTTATCAGGAGATAAAAAAGAGGGTGGACATGGGGCAATTGACATATAATGAGTACAGAATGTTTTTAAATAAACTAGAACAAATGCATGTCACTATTCCAAGGTGTTAATATTGGGGTGTGTATTAGTTCGTTAAGCTGCCAGACTGTAATATACCAGAAATGCAACAGCTTTTAAAAGGGGGAATTTATTAAGTTGCAAGTTTAAAGTTCTAAACCTATAAAAATGTTCAGATTAAGGTATCTAGAAAAAGATACCTTGACTCAAGAAAGGGCCAATGACATTCAGGGTTTCTCTGTCAGCTATGAAGGTGGCTGGTGACTTTAATGCCACCTGCAATATTGAATCAGGATTAAAAGAAATGGCTGCCCCAACAAGATGGGATCAGGATTAAAACATAGCTTTTATAGGGGTATATAATAGTTTCAAACCAGCATAAGGTAGTATATGGGAAAAAATACAATTAATGCAATTTAAGGCCCATAGTTAAGAGTAATATGGGAATATTCTTTCATTAATTGTGATAAAGACAATATACCAAAGCTAAAAGTGAAAAACAAGGTGGGGTATAGGGGAGAGGTATGGAATTTTATTTTCTTTCTTTTTGGAAGAAATGGGAGCATGCACATATAGATTTTGGTGGTGAATACATAGCTATTTGATTACACCAGATGCCATTGTTTGTATACTTAAGATGGATTGTATAGTGTGTGTTCTAGTTTGCTAGCTGTCAGAATGCAATATACCAGAAATGGAACAGCTTTTAAAGAGGGGAATTTAATAAGTTACTAGTTTATGGTTCTAAAGCTGCGGAATTGTCCAAATTGAAACAAGTCTATAGATATGTCCAATCTAAGGTATCCAGGGAAAGATACCTTGGTTCAAGAAGACTGATGATGTTCAGCATTTCTCTTTCAGCTGGAAGGGCACATAGTAAACATGGTGGCATTTGCTATCTTTCTTTCCAGGCCTTTTGTTTCATGAAGCTCCCCAGGAGGTGTTTTCTTTCTTCATCTCCAGAAGTCACTGGCTGGTGGACTCTGTGGTTCTCTTGTCATTCTGTCATGGTTCCACAATTCTCCCCTTGTTTTCAGTAAAGGAACTCTCTATGAAATGTCTCCTCTTTTAAAGGATTCCAGTAAATTAATCAAGGCTCATGTAGAAAATGGGTGGAGACACATCTCCATTGAATCAAGTTCAGTACCCACAATTGATTAGTTGTCATATCTCCATGGAGATAACCTAATCACATCTCCAACCTGTGTACTGAATAGGGATTAGAAGAAACCATTGCACTCAAAAGATTGATTAGGATTAAAACATGGCTTTTTTAGGGTACATAAATCCTTTTAAACCAGCACATTCCACCCTCTGGATCCTAAAAAAAGGACATATTTTCCCATATACAAAACATTCATTCCATAACAATATCAGAGACCCTTAAACCATTCTAGTAACATTTCAAATACAATACAAGATTAAAACCAGTACAAAGGCTCATCAAAGTTGGTTACAGGCAAGGATGGTCTTAAGGTAAAATTTTCTCTGCTGGCTCTGGATCTATAAAACTAAGAACAAGTTGTTTGCTGCCACCATACAAAGGAGGATCAGTCGTAGGGTACATATAAGGAGGAAGGAACACCGGGGTCACTGGACCCAAGAAGTCCCAAAAACTTGCAGGGCAACTCCATTAGACTTCAAAGTCTGAGAGTCATTTATCCTTAGGGCTTTAAAAAGTGTCAGTCCCACACTTTCCAAGGGCCTATGTACTGGCTCACCCCTCTCCAAATTCAGTCTTAGGGGACTTTGGGGAGCCCACCTTTTTCTTGGCTTCACCCTCTCCAAGTATCGGGGCTGCACCTGGGGTCTTTGCTATCTCTGGGGCACATGCTTAACCCCACCATGTGGTGGCAGTCAGGCTCTCCCCAAACCCCAAAGAATGTGTTCCACCTTCTCCAAGGCCTGAGGCAGCATGACTTTTCCATTGCAATGAGATGGAAGGTCCACCATCTGCCTTCCGGGCAAACTCACCCTCTCCATGTTTGCGGGTAGGTCCATTCTTCTGGCCCAAGACTTCTTGACATCAGACCCCCAGCCTCTATGGCTTTGCTTCTAAAGTTATTTTTCCTCCAATGTATCTCTTCTCTGTCCCTTGCAGTCTTGACTAGAAGTGGTTCTCTTTATCCAGATCTTGCAACACTTTTATTGGCTTTCTGTGCAGTAGCCTTAGATTGTGCCCATCAGACATAAGGAGTTTCCACAAATCCTTCCTGGATGACTCCATGTTCATTCCTGGCTTTCTCCGAAATGGCTGACTGATTCTACATTTGGCTAAATCTTCATGAGGGGCACAACTTTCTGGGGTCTCCCCTGCTGGAAGCTCAAAATTTTCCAGAACATCAATTTCTGGTATCTTTGAACCCAAGAATTCAGTTCTCAGCTTATCTTTTTCCTGTCCCATCTCACTATAAGCTGTGAGGAGAAACCAGGCTGCACTTTCCACATTTAATTTGGAGATCTCTTCAGATAAATATCCAAGTTCATGGCTTTTAAAATCTGCTTTTCAGCCAAAGTCATTAGTCAATTTTGCCAAATTATCTGCCATTTTAAAACAAAGCCTGACTTCCTTCCAGTCTATAATAATAAATGTCTCATTTCCGTCTGAGGCCTTATCAGAAGTTTCTTTAGAGTCCACATTTCTACCAACAGTGTCTTCTAAGCATTCTAGGTCTTTTCTGTCAAGCTCCTCCCAACTCCTCCAAAATCTTCCCCTTATCCATTTAAAAAATATTCCTACATGATTGTATTTGCAAACTATTGCAGCACACCACTCCTCTGGTACCAAAATCCATACTAGTTTGCTAGCTGTTGGAATGCAATATGTCAGAAACAGAATGGCTTTTAAAAAGCAGAATTTAATAAGTTGTTAGCTTACACTTCTAAGGTTGTGAAATTGTCCACATTGAAACAAGACTATAGAACTGTTCAATCGAAGGCATCCAGAGAAAGATACCTTGGTTCAAGAAGGCTGATAATCTTCAGCATTTCTCTCTTCACTGGAAGGGCACATGGCATCACTCATTGCAGAAGACACTCCCCTTAGCTGATTACACATCCAGCAAACTGTGGATGCAGCTGACATTATCATGATTTAATTCTATGAAATGTCCTCATAGCCAAAGATTGGCCAGCACTTGCCCAACCAGACAAACGGGTACCACCACCAGCCCAATTTGACACATGAACCTGACCATGACAGTTCACTCCTTGTCAACGTGGCAGCTATACACATTCCCTTAAAGCATACTTAATTTCTAAATAGAAAACAATAAAAAACACATTTTTCCTCACCTAACAATAATAACCTGTCCCATGTACAACTATAAATGCATTAAATCTTCCCAGAATAGGATGCAAGTCCTTGGATAATATTCATTCTTAAACTTGATATCTTACAACATAAATGCTATAACATGAAGATAAAAGTATTACAAACCTCATTTCTGTAATTGATAATGTGGTCATAGTTCATATTTATCATTACTTTCTTCTACTACCCATTCCATGTTCACATTACCCTCAGCAAGCACTTCAGCTGGTTGTGGTTATTTGCTTGGTGGGGTGACCCAAACCTTCATTTCTGAAGTTTCAGAGCCATTGGTAGTTCTGCCTGGATTGGGTTGTTGCAGTTTTCCATTTATTTTAATCACACTACATGGTAATGCTAAAAGATGCCCTAAGAGATCTCTTATTCCAGGAAAACTTTTCTTTACCTCCATTGTGTAGTTGCAGTCCTATTTGCCCTGATAGCCAAGGTCAATCACCCAAGCCAGTAATGTAATCCCCTTCTTGGCTTGTTGATCCAGGGGCCTGCATAGCCCAAAACAATCAGGTGGCAGTCTCAGATTCCAGTTCAATGGAATCATTGATGCATCTCCTGGTGGAAGCATTCCCCTTTTTGGAACTAAAACCCATAGGCCAGTGGAGCTCAAGATTGAAGGGACAGGGAGCAAAAATTGTTCTAGTGAATCACTAGGGATAATAGTGAGTGGTGTCACTTCCATTTCCACCCCTTGGTTCCTGGATCCATGGGATCCTTGTATGGGAGGAATAGCATCATATAGTGAATGCTGATTCAAAACATGCAACAGCTACCTGGAGAACATTGCCCCAGCCCTTCAAGGCATTGCAAATTAGTTGGAAGTGTAATTGAGTTTTCAAAAGGCCATTCTGATGTTCTATCAATCCAGCTGCCTCGGGATGATGGAGAACATGGTAAGGCCAGCTTCACTTTCCATGAACATGTGCCCATTCCCGCACTTCATTTGCTGTGAAGTGGGTACCTTGATCAGAAACAATGCTGTGTAGAATACCATGACCATGGATAAGGCATTCTGCAAGTCCATGGATGGTAGTTTTGGCAGAAGCACTGCATGCAGGAAAGCAAACCTGTATCCAAAGTATATATCTATTCCAGCTAGAACAAATTGCTGCCCCTTCCATGAAGGGAGTGGTCCAATGTAATCAACCTGCCACTGTGTAGCCAGCTGGTCACCTCGGGGAATGGTGCCACATCAGGGGCTGAGTGAAGATCTCTTTTGTTGGCATATTGGGCACTCAGTAGTGGCTGTAGCCAGGTCAGCCTTGGTGAGTGGAAGTTCATGGTTCTGAGCTCATGCATAACCTCCATCCCCACCACCATGACCACTTTGTTCATGAGTCCAATGACAGGAGTTGCTGGGGGAAAAGCATGATTTGTACTCACAAAATAGGTCATCTTATCCACTTGGTTATTAAATCTTCCTCTGCTGAAATCACCCTCTTGTGTGCATTCACATTGAACACAAATATCTTCATGTTTTTAGCCCACTTGGAAAGGTCTATCTACATACCTCTTCCCCAGACCTCTTTGTCACCAATTTTCCAGTTATGGCCTTTCCAAGGCCCTGGCCATCCAGCCAAACTATTATCAACAGCCCATGAGTCAGTACCCAAAGGCACCTCTGGCCAGTTCTTCTTCCAAGCAAAATGAACAACTAGGTGTGATGCTCAAAGTTCTGCCCACTGGGAGGATTTCTTCTCACCACTGTCCTTTAGGGACACTCCAGAAAGGGGTGGGAGTGCTGCAGCTCTCCATTTTCAGATGGTACCTGCATATTGTGCTGAATCATCTATAAACCAGGCCTAAGTTTTCTCTTCCTCAGTCAATTCCTGTAAGGAAATCCTCAAAAGGCCATAGCTCTGGTATGGGAAAGAGAAGGTAATGTGGTAGGAATGCAGGACATGGGCATTTGGGCCATCTCCTCATGTAACTTGCTTGTGCCTTCAGGACCTGCTTTGGCCCTATCTCATATATACCATTTCCATTTTATGATGGAGTACTGCTATGCACATCCAACTTTATGGCTTGGTGAGTCAGACAACACCCAGTGCATGCTAGGTAACTCAGGTCTCATGGTACCTTCATGGCCCATGGTTAAGTGTTTGGTCTCTACTAAAGCTCAGTAGCAGGCCAAAAGCTGTTTCTCAAAAGAAGATTAGTTATCTGCAGCAGATGATAAGGCTTTGCTCCCAAATCCTAAAGGTCTGCATTGTGATTCTCTTACAGGGACTGCCAAAGGCTCCAGACAGCATCTCTATTTGTCACTTACACTTCCAGCACCGTTGGATCTGCTAGATCATATGGTCCAAGTGGCAGAGAAGCTTGTACAGTAACCTGAATCTGTCACAGAGCCTC
>PVIY010055621.1:0-13657 GCA_004026745.1 Myrmecophaga tridactyla | reverse complement strand
AAAAAAAAAAAAAAAAAAAAAAAGTCCATGGAACTATACTACATAAACAATAAACCCTGCGTTAAACCATGAACTATAGTTAATAATACAGCTATAAGGGCGGCTGCCGTGGCTCAGCAGGCGTAGCTCCGACCTGCCATGCTGGAGGTCTAGAGTTCGATCCCTGGTGCCTCCTGCCCATGTGCAGATTTAAAAAAAAAAAAAATACAGCTATAAAAATGAACTTTCATCAATTGTAGCAAATGCAAGGTGTTATATGCAATGTAAGGTGTTATATGGGAAACCTGTGTTTTATGCATGATTGTTCTGTAAACCCACAACTTCATTAATAAAGAAAAAAATTTAAAGATTTCTGGAAATATTTTTAAATTATTTTTAAAGTTGTAATAATTGGTCAGTGAAATTATCATGGAAGGGTAAAGGAGATAGAAGGTATAAAATAAAATATATTTTAAGAGTTTTGATGTGGATGGAAGGGTAAATATAAGGCTACTATTTCCTAGATATGACAAAGTGGTGGTGGTATACATATTTGAATCTGCTACAATGTAGGTGGGAAAAATAACAAGCCTATAAGAAGCCACTAAGACTTTAAAAAGCAATATACTGTGGTGTAAGCACAAATTATGTACATGATCATATCAGTCAAAGTCCTGACAAGAAAGGTAAGGCACACTTGAAAGGAGTAATTAAAGAGACTTCAATAAAAGGACTATTTACAAAAGAGTAGACAGGACTAAGGGAAGGTAAAGGAGCCCGGGATTAAGAACAGTGGATGCCACTAACACTCTTAAACCTGTAGAGGCAGGAGGAGGAGGGTTTTCAGCAGCTAGCCTGGAACATGAGAGTCATAGCTAAAAGAGAAGGCCATTTGCTAGGAGCTATGACCTTAGAGAGAGGGAAATAAATACCCCAACTTCACTCTCTTCCCAAAGCTGAGGGAGGAGATCCCTGTTTTCCTGTCTGGAGAGGTCAGTCCCCAAGAGCCAGATTAGAGTGAAGGATGGAGAGAAACCTGACAGGACAAACAGACACCATTCAACACAGACACTGCGCTAATTTCAGCATGGGAAGAATTCTCATTTTGAAATGGAGATATTTGGTTTACAGATAGCTTTGATAGACATTTTTGGCTAAGATATATATTTTAGAATCCTTTCCATTTTGTTACTATTCATTTTGAGTCATCACACTTCATGACAACTTTTTGAATATAAACAAATGCAGATTTTATAATCATTAACTTTCTGACAGTAAATCCAATCCTTTTTCCCTCGGGCTAAAGTACTCTTCCAGTTCCATGGTCTAAACAGGACTTTATTATTGTCAAAGAGCAAAGTGTTTATGTAAACTTGAAAAATTTTACTTTGATTCCATCTCCAAATTATACTAATTCATGCTAGATTCTCATTTCTCTTTTGATTTGTTATGGACATAAATTGTATCTGGGATTATGGGTATGTGTGCATGTATAATTTACTGAACTGATGAATCCAGAATCTGAGTATAGATAATGAGAGTTCGCTCATCACTTCTCCATCCTTTCAGGAACTGATTGTAGAGATTGGATGGTGCAGTGAAAAGAGGTCTGAACTCTTGATCTGGAGTTACTGGTTGTGATCTGGCTTCTAACTAAGCTGTAGGGCTGTTGGAAAATCCTTTCATCCCACCAACTTCTCTTCTATGAAATAAGAAGTTGAAGCAACAAGCCCTGACATCACTTACAGCTTTAAAATTCTGTGTTTCTCATAAATGATGATTCCTAATAGGAACTGTCAATTTTGTTCCTTACTGGCTGCTTTAGTTTTTTTTAAAAAGTTTTTTTTTAATTTGTTCATTTATTTTTCTAATTAATATTAGGAATACTAAATAATCTGTCAAATTAAATTTTAGACCAAAAAAAAAAACAGTAGCTGGTATTAAAATTGAACAAATCCTTAGTGATTTTTTATGTGTGTAACAGTTATAGTCTGGCATTTCCCTGAATTGCACAAATTATGCTTATTTAGCAGGTAAATATTTACAAGCGGAAGTAATGACTCCACAAAGCTGTGGGAAATGAGGAGGACAATTTACGCCCTAGAGTAAATCTGTGTTTTACAATTTAATGCCATTGAAGAAACTCCTTAATATCTTTTCTCAATGCCTGGTGCTGAGAAATGAATCATGTCCCTGACAAAAGACATTTTCAGATCCCAACTCCTGGTCCTATACGTATGAACCCATTTGTAAACAGGCCTTTTAAAGATGTTATTAGTTAAGTTGTGCCCAGTCTGAATGCAGGTTGGCCAATCCAAGATGACTGAAGTCTTTAGAAGCAAAGAAAGCCATGAGAAGAGCAGAAGCTGAAGGTCCGTGGATACTATGTGATGATATTGTGAGCCATTGCTGTACACCATATATGGAATATTTGTATGTTAAGAATGTTCATGTTTGTATGTTGTTTTTGCTTTGTCAATAAAAAAAGAAGAAAGTCAGTGGAACCAGGAAGAGAAATAAGAAGATGCCACCAAGTGCATTGCCATTTGACAGAGAAGCCAAAGACCAGGGATGGTCAGCCTGGAATGCCAGTCTTCAAGGAGAAAGCATCACCTTGCTGATGCCTGATTTTGGACTTCCCCTAGCCTCAAAATCGTAAGCCAAAAAATTCCCATTGTTAAAGCCAACCCACTGTATGGCATTTGTTTTCACAGCTGGAAAGCTAAAATATCCAGGAGAACAATTCAGCGACTACTAAGGCTGGAGTATTTATGCAAGCAGCCCCATGGGTGTTTGTACAACATTCCCACATGGCATAAATAAATAATCACTTATGTATGTAATACCTACTGCATACTATATTAAGTTTATACTGTATTATTTCATTCTCACGTCTATCCTTTGATATTATCAACAATTTACAGATAAGAAAACCAGGCTCAGAGAAGTCAAGTAACTTAACCAAGGACAATAACTAGAAAGGAGCACAGCAGGATTCAAACCTAAGACTCCAAAGCGTATCCACCACTCCTTCTGGAAAAAGAACCAGGTGGGACTGGCCTCAACTGTCAGTGTTTCCCAGCTCCATAACAGGGGAAATTGACTCACCAACATGATGGTCTTTAGGCACTAAAAGCCTCATCTCTTTTCTCTCATCTTAATTATAGACCTCATTTTTTCCCGTAAGTATCTATCTCCTCTTCTCCACCATAATTCTCCAAATAATCTCCCTACTTCGGTTCTCTCTAAAGACACCTACCTTCTAAATGTCTTAAAGAAAATGTTAAACCTTTACTGATCTGTGGACAAACGAAGAAAGATTAGAGACGCTACTCTAGAACACTTCCTTTCTGTCTTAGATTGGGTTTCCTGAAAAGTGCTTCTGAGATGAAAAATTGCGTGCAGAAGAGTGACTAGAGCATGCATTTGTGCGCTTAGGAGATAAACCTACACGGAAGCAAGACTGGGAGAGAGGGGTGCTGATATGCCAACAGCTGGGTGATGGGTCAGCCCTGCAGGGAGCCTCACAGCATGCACTGCACCCTCTCAGACAAGTGGACTCAATAGGTGGCCTCCGTTTAATTGCCTGTTCCTCTTCTAGGCAAAGGATTTTCACCATTAAAGGCCACTCTGGTGTCAAACTAAGAAGAACTTTAAAGATCCTGAGCTTCCTCTCCAGGGTAACTAAATGGAACAAGGAAAGATTATAAAATATAAAAGTTCTAAAAATAGAATAATATAATGAGACTGGTAATTTGAATGAAAGCCAGTCAAAGCTATGTGGAATACTGCATCTTACTGATTCATTATCAGATCACATAATTTAATTACATTCCACTTTACCATACAGTTTATACCCTAATCCTTCCAGCGTCAAGTCTATCTTATCTGATTACAGATGGAAGTGGAGTGAGAAAGGGGGGACTGGAGGTGGGAAGACATTGTGTCCATGCAAAAGAGGAGTTTAGTTAAGGATAGCAAATGCATTACAAATTCATTAACATCTTTAACACGTAAAAGAAATGTTACCAACTCGTCTTTCGTTTTCCATAAATAAACAGCTTGATTATCTTAAGCTTTTAGTAGGACTATCATTCTCATTGCATCTTTCCTGAAACTGAGCCATTTACAATTTGAAACACAGAAAACCATTTGTCAGACCTAACAACATGTAATTCTTCATTGTTTCAAGGTAATTTAGCAAAACCCAAAAATTATTTCCTAAGAAATAATTTTTACCAAATGTTGATTTAAGAGCTGCTAATTTAGGAGCGTATCTATCACTATATGTAGGCTATTCTGATCAAAATTTAAACTATCCTTTTAAAATAAATATAGCCGTGTCATTTGGCCATGAGATTTAATTGGTTCTAGAAAACTCGGGAGGGACATAAGAATTTGGAAGGAATAGCACCCCATCAAGTCCGTCTTTTCATGAAGACCCTGACTACATCATCATCATCATATAATGTGCTTAAAGTTTACAAAGCACACTGATACATATTTTCTAACTTTATCCTCAGGACAATCCTGTGAAGCAGGTAATCCTACAGTCCCAGCCGGAAGTTTGGGAATGCTATTCACAACCTTTTGCAATAGAAAATAATAATCATCATCAAGGCAATATCATAATAATTGTATCTAATATTTAAGTAACACTTAGTAAATGCCAAGTACTATCTATGTCCTTTTATATCTGTGAACTCATCAACTGCTCACAACAATCACAAGTCTCCTAATAGAGATCAAGATATTTGCTTTATTAAAATTGGTTGGCAAATTCAGCCTCTATCTAATGCAAAAATTGGACTTTTTTGCACATTTGCCTTGAATTGAGGAGAAACAGTGAAGTTCCCCCACCCCCACCCCAGCCTGAGGAGATAAAGCTGGAACAGAAAGAACCTTTGCCCAGGTTCCTGTTGTCCTGTGGTCTGCTCTGAAGCTGTCGGGGTGGGGACAGTGAATGTCAGGCTTTCCCCTATCTCTCACAACTTTTGTAGTAAGTGGAAAACTGTATTGAAAATTATTCTGCTCTCTCTTGAAGCAGGTAGCTTCAGGCCTCAAGGGCACCTGCAGAGAGGGAAATGAACATTCCACTTCTTCCTACTTCCACTTTTTCCAACAGCCAAATGAAGTAAACTGAGGACCAGGCAAACTTTATCTTCTTCAAACTCAAGGAACTGACAAGACTAGACTTGAGCCCCAGAGCTCTGAATGTAGCTGCCACATCCTGTTCACTCCACCTTCCTCTCAGATGAGTTTGATGGAAGGTGAAAGGCAAACATTCTCAAAGTCAAAACTCTTGAGCAGTCTTCTAGAAATGCTATCATGCCCTAACCAGATTCTCTTTTGCCCACAATTTCTTGCTGCATGTACTGAAAACATATCATTCAAGCCATTTTTTTTCTGAGTCAAACTAAGTGGTGGTTGAAAAATATTCAAAAATAAAAAAGAAAAAGGAAAAAAAAAGATTGTAATTGTTCCTTGTCTTGCATCAGAGATATTTAAATTTTGACTCAGTGTGAGTTTAATATATTTACATTGCTCAAAAAGTACTTCCTACACTGAATAACAGATTAATACAACTTTGGCTCGTAAAGTTACCAGTTGTGCCAAACATACTAATATTTTGCTTTGATGAGTAGCAGACTCTGGGGCAGATGCTACATTATGCTCTTATTCGAATTTTTTCATCATTCTTCATTCAACAAATGTCCCAATATGAAACTACTCATAAGTTTACTTACCACTAAATATATACTCATAATTAATCTGCATTGGTTCATTTAGTATTTACCTTACTTGTGGATTAGACTCAAATTACAAAGTGTGAATATATTTGACAACTGCACAGTGCCATCAAGAAAGAGTCTTTATCTGTCTAATGCAGTTAGAGGAGATCTCTCCTCAAATTTATTTATGGTTTTTTAAATGACCAGCTTGTATGACACTATGTTTCTAAAGTTCTTTTTTAAGAACCCCACTTAGGGAATTTAGAATTTACTAGCCAATCTCTTATATGGCCTCTAGTCTCTGGAATGATTCTGCCACCAATATACCCTCCACTTGCAATTATAGTGAGAGATTCTGTAACAATTATAGTAGAATGTGAAGTGTGGAGTGGAATGGAAATGAAAACAATCCCAAGGATATACCATCCTGGAAGTCGTTATCATTTCTATGGAGGCAGATATCATTTTTTTCCTGCTGTAAAGCTTCTGAATCAAGCAAAAAAAGTTTAAATAAGTAACTTCAAAATTTTGAAGATTCCTAAGAAAAAATATTTTAGTTTTGAATTAGCTAGTAATTGCTTGAGATAATGGTATCATCTCATCTGTCTTCCACTTCCTATGGACAAATTTTCCTTGGTAGTCCTTGAAATGTTTCCTTCTGTCTGCTCATTTGTTTGTTTTGTTTTGTTATTGGTATTGGTATTATTCAAGGACCTAATGCAATATGTAATTTTTGTTATCAAAATCAATGAAAGCTGTCCCCACTAACCATGCGAGAGCTGGCATACCCCTTCATCCCTCCTACCTTAATTTGTTTTCCAATGAGTTTAGTTGGTTTAAAATTGTGTCTATTATTGGATTCAGACAGTTTGTGAATGATTTAATTGCCCATGAAAATGTAACCAGAGCATAGTAAAAGCCTAATAATCATCAAAGAAATGCATTCCAATAGCCTGAAAATGTTTCAAATCAAATTCTTTATTTCCCACTGAATGTATAAGCCTACCCATCTCATTCCAAAGTTAGCTTTTAAATATATCAATATATTTTTAAAAATTCAAAGATCATAACTTGAATTGCAACAGTGTTGTTATGTTTCTTTAAAAATGCACTTACAGAACTACTTGGGTTTTACTTAATACTTTTCTTGATCAATCCCCCAGCTAAATTCAAGTTTATATAAGTAGCCTATACTCACATTTATTTTTGGAATTACTATAGAAAATGTTTTCAAATTGGGAGTTTTGACATAGTTCATCATTCCTATTGCATAAGAAACTCCAATATGATTTGTTTCCTAGAGGTATATGTATTTTTGTTGATGTGGCCTTTGCTCCAAGGTTTTGATTTTACCTTGAAACCTTATTTTCCTAATACATTCTGAGACTGCCTCATGCATTGGGCCACAGAGGTCACATCTTCAAACTTAAGAAACAAAAGGGACAGCGGTTTCAGAATGCATGTACATAAAGTATAATATCGCCTTTCAGAGTGGGAGGTCATATAATTCCACTCTCATTAGGAAGTACAGGAATCTGAGATTTTTTGACTAAATGGATTTGAATTGATCAATCCATATTCTCTCTATCAGCCTCCCTTAAAAAAGCAAAGTCCTGTGAACATAGGTGTTTAAAGCAACCCTCTGTCGCCTACACAGAGTTGACCCATGACTTGAGTTTAAATACTGTGCCCTAACCAATGGCAACAGTGAGCCACCTGCAAGAGAAAACAGGGACACTAACTTTAAATACTTAAATACAAATCTATATCTATACAAATCTATATACAAATCCTAAGTACTGTAACAAACCCTGAAATGGCAGTGGTTTGATACAGCAGAAGTTTATTTCTTATTCAGATAATGTTCTAGTATTGGGACCTTTTGATTGAGAGCAGCTTTCCTCTATGTGATAATTTAGGATACAGGTTCCTTCCATCTTGTGGCCCTACAATTCAGGGCCTCATAATCTTCTGCATTCAGATACTAGAAGCAGGAAGTATAAAGAAACACCCCATTTTCAGAAACATGCTTTTGAAAAGCCATGACCCAGAAGGGACACACATCGCTTTTGCTCACATTTCATTGATGAAGTAATCACAAAACCAAGCTTGGATACAAGGAATATGTAGGGGTTAAAAAATATAGGCCTTGATTGGACAGAAACTTTCCAGTGATAAGATTTACTATGTGCTTTAGTTTGCTAAAGCTGACAAAGAACAGGATTGGTTTTTACCATGGGAATTTATTAACTTACAAGTTTCCAGATCTGAAGCCATGAAAATGTTCAAATCAAGGCATTGACAAGATGATACCTTCTCCCTGAAGATCTGCTACCAGTGAGCCTCAGCTCCTCTGTCACATGGCCAGGCTCATGGCAATGTCTGCTGGTCTCTCCCTTTTCTCCCGAGTTTTGTTGTTTCCAGCTTCTGGCTTCAGTAGCTTCCTGTTTCTGTGGTTTCTGTTTTATGTGTGTCCTCTCTCAGCTTCGCTGGTTTTTCTCTCTGAGCTTCTCTGGGCTTTTTTCTATGTCTTTACTCTGTCTTTTATCCTCATATAAAGGACTCAGAAAGAGGATTAAGACCCACCCTAAATGAGTTGGGTCACATTTCAACTTAAGATTTTGTACACCGAAAGATTCTACTTACAATGGGTTCACACACACAGAAATGGATTAGCTTTAAGAACATGATCTTTTCTGGGTTACATACAGCTTCAAACCATCACACTATGGAAAGGGGGAGCACAAGTCTTGGGGTACAGCTAATATCACTACCACAACATTATCAAACTAGCATTTATCAAATACCTACTCTGTCCTGGATATTGCATTAATGAAGAGCCATAATTTATTCACTCAGTCATTGAACGAATATTCATTGAAGATCTACTATATGCCATATGCTGAGCTTTGAACTAAGGAAACAAAGATGGTGTTCTCAATCCAGTGTGGGAGATGGACCTCAACAGTGTTAGATTACCCAAAAATAGTTCAAGTACATTTCTGGGGCTCTAAACCAAGAGCACCAAAAATAGAGAGACAGAAAAAGAAAGCTCTTGAGACAATTTGATACCTGACATGACTTCAAAATAGATAAACATTATCACCAAAAGAAAAGAATTGTTTAGCATTTTTTAATTCCTTGTAGAGGGGACATCAAAGTATGTTTATAATGCTTGAGATCTCTAAAGTTCTCAACTTTGTCCCAGATATTGAAACAAGTAGCTCTAAGGAATGTCAGAAAAGACCTCAAAAATGGGATAGAATATAAGTGCCTTAGAAAAAGAGTAAGGCTCAACTGAGCAGAGGAAATGGGGAGAGTGATGCAGGTCATGGAAACTTGAATAGTGTTAATCAACATAGAGAGTAACAGGGCTATTACGGCTTAGAAGGGCCAATTGATATGGGGCAGAAGGGTCCTCTTTTCAACAAAGCTTCTCTCAGGCTATGATTAGGAGAGAGAGTAGGCTTGCCTTCCTTGTGTTGAACTGTGTACACCTCGGGAGCAAGGCCCATAATCTTCCTGTAACCCCAACATGTAACATAGTATCTATCCTATTGTAGTTGTCTTACCAGGTTTGGAGAATTGAATAAAACTGAATGTGCGCATCCACTTCTTTCTTATAAATTCTACAATACGCTTTCCAGTGAAGGGAAGCTTTACAAACATATCTTGACTTTGAAAACCATATTTAATCAGGTTGAGCCAGGAGGCAAGCAATGCTCTTATCTGTCAGGTATTGGAATACTAATCACTTTTATCACAAATTAAATTTGCTGGAATCTTTTATTCCCCTGGGCATTTCTCCTACTTTGTATATGAAATATGAGGACATTTGTCACCACATAACCTTCACCCCAGAGAACTAGCATTTTCTATTCCATTTGTCATAAGTATCTGAAGAATTGGAAAAACTATTAATTATAAATTAAAGGTGGCATCCTTCGCATTTTTGTAGAACAAATTCTAGTAATGTTTATTTCTAGTATCTAGAGGGATGTTATTTCTTACTTATGCTATTTTGGAAGGGAAAAAATTATATCACTACCTTGCTGTGCTTTTTTAAACCATGAAGTAGCATGAAAAGGCACACATTTTTTAACTTTCTCATAAAAGCATCAACTCATAGGCTTGGTACTTAAAGAAGTTTGTTTTTTACTCTGGCAAGGGTGGATTAAATTAAACTGAATCAAGATGACAATGTTCAGGACCTTTGCTGCCATTTGGAAGGATATCTTTTTTTGATGCTAGGAGAATAAAAATTAAATCCTTGATCTTAGCTTTTCAGAAACCTATCTAGACTAGTCACTCTCTTGGTCTATCTTCTACTGAGTCTAGACACCACCCCAGAATCCTTAGCCCAGCACCAATGGCCAAGACCCATGAGATGGAGTCTGAAGTGAAACTATGCCATTCCTATTGTAGCTGATGTGCCTCGCCTGATGCAGTTTAAGAAGAAAATACAGGTACGATCCTATATTATTTACAGAGATATCAGTTCTCTTTCAAATTTTGATTAGTGCTACTAATCCCTATAGACTCTAAATTTAAACACTTTGCTGGAGAGTGATGAAATCTAATTAACTGTATTCTAGAAGAGACTGTGGGTGATAATAGCTTACCTACCAGGGGGATTTATCAGGAGTAAGAAGAAATATAACAAAGTCCCTTTGGCCCCTTTAACAACTATAATATTGAGAAGGAGAAAGAAAAGGAGATGAAAATAGACAAAATAAATATTGTAAATTTGGGAATCAGTAAAAATACCTAGGTAAATACAAAAGGTAAGTCAAAATACATTTATCTTTAGAGGTAGAACAGTTAAATACAAGTAAACAAACAAATACAGGACAAAAATGGCAAGTACATGGGATGCATACTACCCAGCCCCTTTCTACACACACACACAGCAAATATCACCTATCATTCACAGCGCTTTCATCCTAAGCCCAGAAACTTTGGAGGAGAAGGTACATAGCCACAGGGATAGGAGATGAGGCTTACCTGTCATTTCCAGTCTTGTCTCTATTGCCAAATCCCTCCTAAATTTCTACCTTCAGTAAAAGCCCAGGCTCTCCATAGTCTTAAAACTTATCACAAATTAACAATGAGGCAGGTGAGCTGGTCTTATCCAGCCCCCAATAATGACAAAGCAACAATAAAACTATCTCATATTTCTATAACATTCTATAATATATAGTTTTGTCAGCATTGTCCAACAGAACTTTCTCTTACAATAGAAATATTATGTGTCTGTGTTGTCCAATGTCAAAGTCACTAGTCACATATAGCTATTGAGCTTTTGAAAAGTTGTGATAGTGTAACTGAGGAATTTATTTTTTATTTAATTTAATTTACATTTAAATAACCATGGATGGCTGCCAAAGTGAATAATAAGCGAATCGTCAAATTACAAAGCTATAAAGTGACCAAATGTATATTTGAACCCTGTTGTTTTGGAATCCAAGTTCTCAGCTCTTTCTCTCGTGCCTCACCAAACCCAAGGCATGTATAAAGACCACCCCCCAAACTAGTGGCTCTATATAACCTGCCCCAGTAGGAATTGAAAGGAGACAGAACACTGCAAAGAACTAACTTGGAAAATCTGATATTTTACCCCACTTGCAAACTAACAAGTTTGCCTGCCACAGTTTCATAGAAGACAGGAAACCAGGTCAAAGGGTAAAGAATTTAGTACTCACAGCGATAGCAGTAACCAGAGCATCAGCATTTTCTTGAGTCCATTTCCCACACCCAGATTCTCACAGAGTGATGCAAAGGGGGCCAGACAACACTTGCACATGCAGTGAGTTGCATTATAGAAGAGGACAATGAGCTTAGGGAAACTAAACCTTTTATAAAGGGCAGTAAGCATTATCTTTATCATACTAGACAGTAAGCATTTTTCCCTTTCCAGCACTGTCTTCTAACACTGCTCTCTATATGAACATCTTTGAAATGATAGTCTGGAATAAAGGCATTCCCTGGAGAATAAGTGTGAGAGATCACATACCACCCAGGGACAAGGGGACAAAGCAAGAGAAAACAAGCCAAGAAAAGAAAGAGAGATGCTAAGTATCAGCACATGAGCCAAAGTGTAAGTTAAAAATAGGTATATTTGACAGGAAGACTATATGTTCAGAGTTAAAACCAGAAAATTAATGTGAAGATATACTTGAAAAGAAATAGTTTGGGATAAACAAGAGTAGTCATTGCCATTTTTATTACACATCAACAACATATATAAAGGTAATTTCTCCCAAATTAGAGGCTACTGCCCCTTGGGAGTGAATAATAAATGCATACTCTGATCTCTCTCCCAGCCACTATTGAAGGCCATCCTCCATTCTGAAGGATGCTTCTAGGTCACTGTCCCTACTGCAATACCATACCTCCTCTCAGGTGTCATGCTCCCTGAAGCCAGCCCCAGGTCTTCTCCACCAAGCAGCTGTCCTCTTTCCCTGTCATCCAGAGTTTCAGACTTAATATCACCAAATTCTACCTTTAATATATTGAACTGAAATGCACAGTGCCTTATACCCTGATAAGAAATAGCATTGGCAGATATTTTCTATACCAACTTGAGAAGATTTTTCCATATCATGAAAAAAGATAAGTTCTTTATAATTTATGGAAAGAGTGGTTGCTATTTAAAAAAAAAACAAAAAAAAACCGTAGCTCAGGAATTGAGTAATTGAGACTGGAGGATTCCTATTTTGTTAGATCTAATCAAAAATCTAGGTGGGAAGATAATAGAAAATATTGTCATCTGAAGATAAATGAATAATTGCTCCTTATTAAAGAAGCAATGGCTTTTTTTTTTTTTACCAATTCTTTCTTACCTTATTGGCCACAACTTTATGGAGATTATAAACCATAGGAACAAATGTACAGATGGTAGCATGAAATTGTAGAATGGTAGTCCTGAAAGACATCTCAGAAATAATGAAATTCTAATTTTATAGAGAAACAGACCCAAAGTCCAATATTATCTTTTCCAGGGCTGCAAAAACAACCATCAACAGATTCTGGAATGAATTCTCTGCCCTTGACCCACCCCTGACTTTCCATTACAATATATTATCTATTGCTTCTCAACCTGAAGTCGGTTAAGCAAAAAAAATAATAATAATAAATAGGTATGTCAGCTCTCCCTCTTGTAGAACATGCCCTTGGAGACTTGAAGTGGATCCAAATGTGGAATGAGTTGTTACAATGGTTTGTCATGGGAACACAGGTTCAGACACACAGAAACCTTCAACAAATGATCCCTTTATTGCTTACACAGTATAAAGAGTCCAGAAAGGACAAATAATCTCCTTGTCACTTACACAACACAGAATCCAAAGAAGCAGGGAAAGAAGTCACATCACAGCCAGTCTCCCAGGATGGGGCAAATTGCTTCAGGCCAGGGGGTAGTGAATGGCAGCTCTACACACCCCACTTCATATTGGAAAAGAGAAGCGAAGCTATTCTGTTGAAGTGTGGTTTTGTCTACCTCAAGGAGAAAACCCTGCCACTAAGAATTTCTGCTCTGATAAGCAGCTGGGGCTGCTTATACCTGGTTTTGGGGTTTAAGTTCTAAAACCTAGATAGGCCTTTTCATTAGATTCAACAGGCTGTGGAATGGCACACTAGAAAAGGAGGTGGCTTTAGTAGAAGGCCAGAGGATGGCCCTTACTGTGCATTCGTGACTTCCCCAAAGAAGGATGTAGGGATAGATGAGATCTGGGCAATGGTCTCTGTGATTTCCCGAAGAACAGGTGGTCTGAGGTAGCAATGCTTTCCCAGGTGGTTGCAAGAACAGGTGGTCTGAGGTAGCAATGCTTTCCCAGGTGGTTGCAAGAACAGGTGGTCTGAGGTAGCAATGCTTTCCCAGGTGGTTGCAAGAACAGGTGGTCTGAGGTAGCAATGCTTTCCCAGGTGGTTGCAAGAACAGGTGGTCT
>PVIY010055620.1:0-13662 GCA_004026745.1 Myrmecophaga tridactyla | reverse complement strand
ACAGCGGTTTTAGGTTTGATCACATACTTATGCATTCATCACCACAGTCAGTATGAGAACATTCTCACTTCCAAAAGAAAAGATCCCATAAATCATATATTCCCCCTATTGTTGACATTTAGCTTTGGTACAGTGCCTTTGTTATAAATAATGAAAGCATATTACAATGTAACTGTTAAATATAGACTTCCGTTTGCATTTATTGAATTTTTCCCATATACCATCTGTGCTGGTTTGAAACTCTTGTGTACCCCAGAGAAGACATGTTCTTTAATACTGATTCAATATTATTGGGTGGGATCTCTTTAAGTTGTTTCCATGGAAATGTGATCCACCCAATTGTGGGTGCAGTCTTTTGATTAGGTGGTTTCCATGGAGATATTTCTCCACTTATTCATGGTGAGGTTGCTTGCTGTAGTCCTTTAAGATGGAACTATTTTGGCAAAAGCTGCAGAGCCAACTCAGAAAGACATTTGGAGATGCAGAAGGAAAACATCTTCAGGAATCTCTCTGAACACCAGAAGCCAAAGGACCAGTAGACACCAGCCACGTGCCTTTCCAGCTGAAAGAGATGTTCTGGACCCATGAGCCTTTCTTGAGTCAAAGTATCTTTCCCTGGATGGCTTAGTTTGGACGTTTTAATGGACTTATAACTGTAAATTTGTAACTTAATAAATTCCTTTATGAAAGCCAACCCATATCTGGCATATTGCATTTTTGGCAGCATTAGCAAACCAAAACATCATCCATTATTAATACCATGTATAGTGATGTACATTTGTTCTAGTTCATTTAAGAATTTTCTTATATTTATACAATTAACCACCATCATCGTCTATTAGGTTTTGCTAAGTTATATAGTTTCAGTTTTTATCCTATAACTTTCCTTCTGGTACATACATGACCCTAGCCTTACTTTCTCAAACATATTCACACTCAGCCTTGTTAATTACACTTACAATATTGTGCTACCATCACACAGTTTTGTGCTATCCATTTCCAAATATTTGCAATCAATCTTATTTAACATTCTGTACTCCATAAGCATCAACTCTCCAATCTCTACCCTCTTTCTATCTCCTGATAACTGATGCTCTCTACTTTAACTCCCAGAGTTTGTTCATTATACTTAGTTCATATTCGTAAGATGATACAATATTTGTCCTTCTGTTTCTGGCTTATTTCATTTAACATAACGTCTTCAGGTTTCATCCGCATCATTGCATGCATCATGACTTCATTCCTTCTTGCAGCTGAGCAAGTAATTTAATGCCCCTGAATCTTTTTCCCACCTATCTGAAGCTATGCGCCTCACAGAGTTAGCAAAATTAATCAAAATATGCACACACAATGCTAGACACATAGGCACAGGGTAATGACAGTTCATGTATGATTTAGGGTGTCCTGTTTCCCATTTAGTATTCAAGATAGATGATCCAAATCATCCATGTCATCACACCATTATGAATACTTATTAATGGAGGCTCAGCTGCTCATATGCCTACTGAATAAGGGTCTGCTTTTGTTATTGTTTTGATACATGTGCTTTGTTTTGAGAGGATACCATTGTATACAGTGTGATGTTGGACTTCAACATACTATATTTTCTCTCACAGAGCTTCCTATCTATTTGCAAGGACTAGTTGAACATATGAGGGCCCAAATAAAGGAGCATATGCACAACATTTAAAAATCATAACATTAAATGGGATGTGATATTTCGAATTGGACCCTGGAACAGGAAAAGAACATTAGTGGAAAAACTGGTGCAATCCAAATACAGTCTATAGTTTAGTCATGTAAAGTAATATTGACTTCTTAGTTTTGTCAAATATGCCATGGTTGTAGAAGATTGTTCACATTAGGGAAAACTGGGTGAAGGATGTACAGGATCTATGTTGGCAACTTTTCTATAAATTAAAATGATTCCAAAATAAAATGTTTATTTTAAAAAATCATAATGTTTTATCTAATTCAAGTTGCCCTTCCTGTGTCCTCTCAGACTTATCACTTCGTTCTGTCTAATTTCTAACTGCCAGTACCTGCATTTCTTTGCTTGAAGGTTTTCTACCCAAGTTAATGCCCAGGAAATTAATGACTGATAGAAGCTGGTAGGTAAATATTCACTCTTTTTCAACCCTGGATGAGATAACTCTCAGATGTGTGTTTTACATAGCCCCCATGCTCTTTCCAGAAGAATTAAGTGTTGCCAATTGCTGAGGGTAGTAGCTTGTAGATAACGCACCAATTATTGGCCCTTTTCCTTCCTTGTTTCACACCCTACTGTCCTACTGGTTTTCCCTTCACTTCCCAAATAAACTTTATAATCTGAGTCCTTGTCTCAGAATCTGCCCTGGGGAAATCTAAGCCAAGACATTGTTCCTATCAGTGTATTGGCTGGTGGCAGGAAATGGACACTGAATATACCATCCAGTGAATTTTTCAAGGAGATAATATAACTGTCCTGGGTTGTCCTTGGTCCCTGGAAGGTGCTTTTCATCACTCTATACCTGGGGAAATCTCACCAAACTGTAAATACACTAGGTATTGACACATGAAAGCCACACTTTTCAGACATATGGAAAGGAAATAAATGCTTGGTAGCCTGCTAAGAAAACTCCCAATATCTACTAAAATGCATTAATTAATTAATTCAGCCAAGATCTATTGAGCATTTCCATGGGAACAAAATAGAAAAGGTCCCTACTATTATGAAGCTTATATTTTTGTGGGTCGATGTGGACAAAATACAGGAAAACAAATTAATAAACAAGATAATATTAGATAGTGATAAGTGCTGTGCAGAAAATAAAGCAGGGTCATATGACAGCATGCATGACCTGGTTGGGTGAAGGTTACTCTAGATAGGGGTCAGAGAAGTTCTTTCTGGGAAGGTGATATTTGAGCTGGGGCCTAAATTTACAAAAGCAAGTCTTGCAATGATCTACATGACTGAGCTTACTTTGTTGAAATGTTCCTCCCCATCATATCACATGCATATCTTTTGTAAACAAATACAAAGTAGGTCTGCAGAGCATAATGTCCTCTCATATACTGCTATTTCTATGCCTATAAATCATAGGCTATACGGTTATTAAAAACAGGAAATTTAGTTGTTAGATATGTATTCCAAAGTATTTAAATTTACAAATGAAATAACAGGATGTCTAGGTGTATGCTTTAAAATATTCAGGGTCAGAGTAGAAAAATGAAACTAGAATAGCAAAATGCTGATGACTGTTGAAGCTGAGTAATAGGTATCCAGAGGCTCAAAAGAGTACCTCTTTACTTCGTGTCTATGTTTACAAATTTTCCAAACTCAAAAGTTTTTAATTTAACATATACATATCTAGGAAAGATAGAGAAGGCCCAAATTTCTAGGAATCACACCTCACCAACTTTTCATTGGCAAATTAGGAGTTCAAGCAGATGTCATGTCCAGTAGATTCATGAAGGTGAAAGGAAAGTTTAAGATTTTGAAATGAGCAAAACAGATTACTAGAACATTGTCAGATCCTTTGTTTTAACTAGGCTACTTTACATCTCTGTAGAGTTAGAAGTTAACTTGTACAAATGAGCCCTGAAAATAATTCTTGTCTATACATATGCAAATTAGTAGTGTTCAGGGCGATGCAATTGACTATTTTTATTTGTTTTCACAAATTTGTTTCAACATTACTTTACTGCATATACATTTATGGTTCTTTGACTTCTACTTTGAGTTTTTGACTTCTACTTTGAGTTGGTGGCAACATCTTTTTTTTAATTTTTTTAATTTTTAATTTTTAATTTTTTGGTGGCAACATCTTTTCAGGCTCCCTCGCTAATTAAAATCTGTATGATTACACAGCTGTTCATTTTATATCTTCATGAAAGACATAATTTTACCTTTGCAGAGGATTATCCTTTAACAAAGATAAGCAATTTCTAAATGTTCCAATAATGGGAAAGTGTGCACCTGTGTATCAGTCTGCATACTTCTTCAAAGCCAAGAACTAAAACATTCTAGGCTTTTGTGTGCATTCCTCTAGGTTCTCTTATCTTCCAGAAGATTACCCAGGCTGGTTCTTTATTCAGAAAGCCCTTTTACCACAAGGCTCACCACCCCAACTGACCAACTTTTGGTTGTCCTTTAAATTGCCAAAAATATCATGAGGATAGTCCATCAATGGCAGATAGAAACCTTTCAGAAAAACAACTATATCCAGGAATGGCTCTTAATATTGGTTTTAAAATCCAAGTTTTCATAAGTTACCTATATTCATCTGGATATATCTTCCATTTCTGCTGTACCCAAGCTCAGCAATTGACAGAGTTCAGAAGAAATTAATCTCTGATAAGCAGTACTGTTCTGAAGGAGGGAATTTCAAACAAGCAAACAAAAGAAAACACTTAAGGGACTCACTGAAACTCTAACTTTGGTTGACTGGGAAAGGCTGAGGTAAAAAAATACAGTAATTAGTATCGAGTAGATCTATTCAGTCTTCTCACTCAGAGCTTCCAAAAAAGGGTGCTAGCTGGAAGAAAATACCTCCTGGAGTATCCAGTTTATGCCAGGCATAGTTTTGACTCATTTAAACTAAAACAGCCTTGCGAAGTAAGACTCACCACACCCATTTTGCAGATAAAACTCAAAAGAGTTTAACCTGCTGAGAGTCACAAAGGTTAACAGTGACAGAGCTGGATTCAAACTCAGTCAGACAAGCCAGATCTGTCCGATTCTGAAGTCTGCTCCATGCCCTTTCTGTAATGCCAAGCTACCAGCAGACTTTCCCAGTAGTGGGCACCTCAGAGGGCAATCTGCCAACACTAACTCACAGGCAAATCTGTGTGTTCCCAGGAGAAAGACCTACTGGTCAAGTGTCATTTGTCTCAGTTCACAATCTACCCACCCAGATAATTAACATAGCTGTTACCCTCATATATGAGTGGCAGATAAACAACATGCATTTTTATTCTTACAACACCCCATATTTAAGGGAGGAAATATAGTATAATAGAAAGAGTCCTTGAAAGAAACCTCTACGAACTGGGTTATAAATCTGTTACTGTCACTGAGGAGTTTAATCTAGAAGAGTCTTGTTACTTCTCAGGGACAACCATTTCTTCATCTATAAATAAAGTATGGATGTTACACTTAAATTTTTCAGTAGAGGTCTACTGGCATTGAAGTGGTATAATTCTTTCTTGCATAGGGCTGTCGCTGGTATTACAGATATTCAGCAGCCCTAACCCTGGGCATTAAAAGCCTGTAACTTTCCAGTCATTGTAACAACCATATTTCCAAATGGCCCTAGGCACTACCTGGCAGGAAGGCAGTCTTTGGTGGAGAATCACTAGAGGATGATCACAAGGTCTCCGAGGCCCTATGAGCTTATTTCTAGAACTAAAGAAAAACAACATACAGGACCAGGACTGTCAATATATAAGCATGTGGTAGGGAAGGAGGAGTGGAGCGAAAATACCAGATCAAGTCTTTCATTGTAGGGTCCATTCAAGACATTCTTGAAAGGAAGCCATACCCTTGGCATCTTTAATTGGCCTCTTGGAATACTGTGAAATGAAGAAATTTTTAAATCAAGTCTAAATAATGTAAGAGAAGACAAGTATGCTACAGCATCCTGTAGCATCCATGAACCCCTAGCAGGCTCAGGGTGGCTACCCCCAGTTCCCTTTACAAAGGATAGGCATAAATGTAACATCTACAGTAACCATCGGCTGGAGTTCCCAATCTATAACAAATTCACAGCTGGTACACCCTGACTGCTCCCCTATTACTAATAAACCCAGTGAGCTCCAGATTTATCTCTCGGTCCTTGCTTCCTACCCTCCTTGCATGAAACATCCCAAACACTCTCTGCCTATCAAAAATTTTGCCATATTTCCAGGCCAGGCTCAGAAGCCAGTTTGCCCACAAGGCCTCCCTGGAGATACTTCAGCCCAAACAATCTCCCTTTCCTCTAAATAAATAGAGCATTCACAGTCTATAATAGAATGTTTCATTAAACTGTATAGTCTTGAACTGTTCCATAATTGCACCATGTATCTACATTATTTATTTGGCCTTTCAAGCTTGAACACTAGGTCCCAAAGCCAAAGGTCATGTCTTAACTCATTCCCCAGAGTATCACAATCCTGGGAGCACAGCAATGGCTTGATAAATCCATATTTTGTCTTTGATTTTTCATAGTGATACCAAAAATACCACTGGCTTGACCAAACATACATCCTGTAGTCTAATAAAAATTTTTCTTTATTCAGCATCTTTTCCCAAGTACTCTTCAAAGTACTTTTCAGATGATGTAATGAATCTTCACACATCCTATATGTAATGTAAGGAATAAATAAATACACTAAACTTTATAGGACAAAAGCAGAAAGAATTAAAATCTCTTGTTCCATGATGAAGAAAATACCAAAAGGTAGCAAGTCAGATAGTCTCCCACGTCTTACAGAGTTCTAGATAAAAATTCAATCATGCCTCCATCTTGCCTCAATTAATAAAAACTTCTAGACGTTTCCAAGTCTCTAAAGAAGAAAATGGATCATTAAGTTATGGCACCATCATTAACCTAAAGAGAATAAGACCTAGTTTGCACTCTAAACTAGACCCTCCTTACCACCTGACCCTAACCACATTCCTTTGCCCCCAATTCCCTGCCTATTTCTTGCTGACACTTTAATTTTCTAAGTTTCACTACATAGTAAGGCCATCAATAAAACTTTTATCAAACATATTCTACAACAAGCAAAGCCTTGTTTTGTGGATCTCTTAAGGGAAGAAGATGCTGCACTGGCTGCTAATAGGAAATAAGCTATTCTTCTTCATTTTTGCTTGGCATTCTTTCACCTTTCTGACTTGCTAGGTATGAAAACAGCATTTTTTCTTCAACATTGGGTATCGTGCCCAAGGATTCTGGTTATCTTTCTTTGCCCTGAGGCGAAAGTCATTATAGAAGCCCTGTGTTCAGTGCTAGATTTTCACAATTTATCATTCCCATATGCTTTGCGAACTATTCTTCATTCTGCTTTGCCCAATTCAAGTTTTCTGGCATAACAACCACATAGCTTGAAGGTGCTCAGAGAAGCAGCAGATGGATGATTTAAGATCAGGCACCATTTCTGGTGACCAAGAACAAAGGCTGTTTTACTGACCTATGGTAATCAAAATTGGAAGTCTGGGTGAGCTTTTCCACCAGCCATCATCAAATTCAGATGAACTGTTTATCACAGCAGTCACCTCTTGTTTCAATAAACATGGGGGAGAACTATCTACTACTCTTGCTTTGTAATAGTAATACAGGACTTTTTATATATATATATGGCAACTCAACGGTAAAAGAGGTGCATATAATATTTACTCTTATAAATTATATCTTTTAAGCAATAAAACGACTTTTTCTTTGGACCCATACTTCTCTCTGTCCTATATATACTAAAGGAATAAAGGAATTTTTAAATTGAAGGCTACTTTTAACATTCCACTTTATAATCAACTGAGGAATCAACCAAGGAGTTAACTAAGTAGCAAATGTCTAGCATGAGCAGGCTGTCCTCTATAGATAAGTACATAAAAATACTTGTTTAATTTGCTAAATCTTCTTGGTGTTCTCAGACAGAACGAGGGCTTTATCAGAGTATTCACCACCATTTGTGGGGTGAGCTTCTTCCCTAGGATACACTTTTTATTTAGTAGCCCAGCCAGTTGGAAATAGACTTTCTGTATTTAAACAAATCCAAAATCTAAAAAGTAACAAGTCACTGGGATTATATGAAATTCTTACTATTTTTTAAAATCGGCCTTAGTTTAGTCACTAGCAAAAGACGGCAAGACCTAATCAAACCAGCAAATACATCTGGAAGTTTTAAGGACTCTGTAGAAGAAATTATGTACTGATTTTGGAATGGAGCATCTAGATGCTAATTAAAAACATACACAGCCTAGCAATTTCTGACAAAAATCACTGCCTCCTTAGGAATCATTATTATTAAGAAAATTATTGTCTGACCTAAGACTTCATTTCCTATATTAATAGGTAGAAAGATGCCCTAAGAAAAAAGTTGAGATTAATAACAACAACTCTCTTTTAAGAGCCTCGTACTTAATATGGAATTTTCTATAACACAAATTTTTTTTTAAAAAAGCTGCCTCAAAAAGATTTCTGCATCAGATTGTGAAGACTTGTATCATTTTAGAATGGAAGCACAGTGGTGATAATTCTTGTTTATCAGTTTTATTTCATTGATAAAAAATTAATGATGAGGGAATAAAACAGGTGAGCGCTTTCTTGAAGCTTATATAAAAAATTTATATATTGTGAACTAAGTGATATAAATTATAGCTCAACATTCTTAAATGTCCCAACCTATATTCCTCCTACATCAGCAAAGAATGAAAAATTATAAAAATGAATAAAATTCACTTCTGTTCCTGAGGAATTTGCAGCATAGTAAAGAAGACATCAATGTAGAAAGAAAACCATGAAACTGAAAATGAATGAAATCAGTGTTCCCAGATAGTTCAACTGAACTGCCAAAGGAACCAAAACAAGGGAAAATTCAATCATTAAAAAGACTCAAATCATAGCCTAGAAAAGAATCATATGAAATCATCTTGCTTATTCTGGGTTTTTGTTTGTTTGCTTTGTTTTGTTTTTACAGATAAGAACTATGAAGCCTAGACAGGTTAAATAGGTTCCTGAAAAATTACAAAGCCCATTTGAGGCAGAGTTACTAAGTAGCAAATGTCTAGGATGGAAGGCTGTCTATCATAGTGAAATACATAAAGTACCTGTTCAATTTGCAAAATCATTTGGTGTTCCATTGTGGAATGAGAGCTTCATCAGAATATTCTTCACCATTTGTGAAGGGTGAGCTGCTACCCTACTTTTTACTCATTTATTTTTACTCCTTACTTTCCCACTTTCCTACTTAGAAATCCAGTCTGCTGGAGATAGACTTGTTTATCTTGAAACAAATTCACAATTTGGGACCCAAGTTTCCTGATACCAAATCTACTATGATTTTATACTATGTCATCCTAACATGAGGGCTTCTTACTTCAAGGTAGAACTGTGGCTTAGAAATTGGGCGTCCAAGTACTTGCCAATAGATCTGCTGCAAAGTTTCATTACTTCCTCCCTTAATATGAGAACAGAATAAAGCAAAGAAATAAACATAATATAAATGGAGATCATAATGCAAGGGGTGAGATGTCTCACTGCACACACATAATGCACACAGACAAAGACAGGGGGTCAGCATGGGCAATATCATCTAAGAGCACAGGACTGTCATTGGCCCCTTGTCCTGACAGAAGGTCTGTCCACAAACTAAGAGCTTCTAATAGGCCCAGGTGTCAGTTTGTTTATTTCTCTCTCTAAGCTAAAAGAAATGGTGATTTCTCTAACATCCAGACTTGCTGAAAAAGCAGCACTGTTGTCATCATCAACCTAAACATTCCATGCAAGAAGACAGCTGTGGCAGATACTCAGCTGGTGGCAGGGGCAACTCGTAATTTAGTTGGGAAGCCCCAGAAGGATACATAAAGAGAAATCAATCATACGGGGTATATGTCCAGTGAACTGTGCAAGTCATAAATGCTAAGACATTGTGTGAAAATACTCCAGCCCTGGGAGGCAGGCATGGCAATTTTCACAGGGGAGAAAAGTGAGTCTCAGAGGAACTAATTTGCATATCAGTGGTGACGCTAGGATTCAAATTGAGGAATGGAGAGCCCCAAAACAAGTGCCATTGAACCATACCTCCTCCATGTATAAGCTAGCTTTGCTTCTTTCCTCTAAGAAGGCTGGGACTTAATAAATGAGGAGTAACAGAGCCTTTGTCCGACTGACGTCTGGACACACAACAGATGTAAGTTCATATGGGAGCCAAGATATTTCTGTTTATCAGGTGTGAACACTTTAGACTTCCCTGCAGCATTTACATTCTGAGGAAGAGCAGGCTGTTGATTTAGTCATGTTCTGTATGTACATCTTAAATCCCAGTTGCCTGGAGAAGTGTTTCTGTCTGATGCACAGTTGCTTCAGTTAGGGCCAGATGGCATACTCTCTCAGTCTTGGACCAAACAAGCTTTCAACAAATGCCTGTTGATTGCTAGTACTGACTAATACTCATGGAAGTAGAAACAGTGAGGTCTATGAAGAGAAGACAGGTCCTACCTGTCTATAATATGCAGCTCCAACGTGCTGGTCTTCAGAGCATTCTACATCTGGTATATTTATTTTGGGGTTGGTATTCCTTGAGAGAGAGAGAGAAAATAAGGAGCTATCTGTACTGCCTATTTACCTTCCCAATACTACACTTTCCATAGGTTTACAGAAAGCTCAGCAACGAAAAACTGTGTTGATGCTATTATATTGTTTTGACTATGGGTGATTAATAATCTGAAAATAATAACTTACCTTGTTTACAAGTTTGAAATTAGTCAACATGCAATGAGATGGCTAAAAAAGCTCATGAATATTAAGCTGCTTTAATAGATAAAGAAAGTCCAGAACTAAGGATTCCAATTTTTGTTTTAGACAACACATTTTAGGAGCAATGGAGAGAACATAGAACCTCAATAATAACGGGCAGGGAAGAAAAAGGCGGGACCCCACAATGCGTGAGAATCGCCTGCAAGAACAGGCAAAAAATAATTCAGGAAGAAGGAGCATAATGTTTGTTTCAAAAACAGCACTTAAAGAGAGAAGATTAGATTCACTGTGTGTAGCTCCAGAGACTGAAGGGTAGGCCAAGAAGTAGAAGAAAATTATTATTCAGTACAAGGCAGAACTCTGTAAAAATGAATGTCTCCTAGAACAGATTGATCAGCAAGGAAATGAGATTCCCATCTACTTACTTCCAAAAGGAGGTTGGCTATCCCATCTATAGGGATATGGAAGTGGAGGTCCACGCATCAAACAGATACTTCTACAGTTTGTTATCATTCTAAGCAACCATGGTATTGGCACAGTGTTTACATTATAACTATGTCAGATTGAAAAAAACCACTTGCCAAAAAGACATACTGTACTGCCTTTTTGACATTATTGGCTGCGGGCTGAGTGCAATCTTATCAAACTTCAATTCTTATCAATTCAAGATTCAGAAGGTGATCTGGATGCTCACATTATTTAAATCATTACCATAAAGATTATAGGTTTTTTAAGAAGAAAAAGTGCTAGTTTGTGTAAATATATGTGATACACCAAGAAATAGAAGTTCTTTCATTATTGATATATTTTTGAAATGTTTTCAATGTTCTTTAAAAGCAAACCAATTCTTCATAAAAGTAATTGTGCAATTACCAGTGGAATGACTAGGGAAACTTAATATCCAGGTTAGCATATTTTACAAATATAGCCCATGTCTTTTTTCTAAGCTAAGCAATTTGCTGCCCCACATCATCACTGAATCACTCAGACTTACCTTTACATTAACAATGCTTACAAGCAGACAGTCAAAAAGGCTCGCCAAGTTGGACCAACTTCAAGATCTGTTTCCATACTGGGGTACTTCATATACTTGGCAGAAGCAGGCTGCAACTGTAGCTCCATTTACTACATTATACTATAAACACCATGTCCTACGCTAACAGGATATTAACATGACAGTCTCATAGGTTACCAGGTCCCATAAACATCTGTTAACACAGGTATCTGGGATAGTAGAGAAATGGCCTGCAGAGAAATGGACCCTTTAACCACTTTAAAGTGGCTTATGATGTGGAATCCCCTGTTTTAAAACTAATTATCAAAAACAGTCCCAAACTCTGGCTAAAACAAATATTAACAATGCAAAGTTATGCTCAGTTTGAAAAAAAAATGCACTTGTGTTGTCCTTTGACATTGTGTCTATAGACTTTCATTTCACACTTTTGCCCTTTATGTGTTGGCTTTCCACACCATTCATGAGACCAAATCTATAATTTCACTGTGATCTATTTGCTCTGAAAGAAAAGCTGAAGGTTGACTCACCAGTTTTCCTAAGAACAGTATGAAGCAAAAAGTCTGTAAGGGTAGAAGGAGGTGAGGGCTAGGGCAAACTTTTTAAAGTACAAATAATATTCTACAAGGGTCTCTGGGCTAAAACACATCCTTACACCTCCTTCCAAAGGTCCATCAAAAGGGAAACCATAAATAACTGCAGATTCTTGAAATCTAATCTGGGAGCCCTGAGCTTTGCCTTTCTCAAAAGGAAACAGAATCACCTATCACAGAATAAATGGAATCAACAATTTTGAACATTAAATGGTTTTATTCAGTTTCTGCCCAGCATTTTTATTACTGGAAATGTCTCAGGAGTTGTTATCTCCAAGGCATATGGGGCACCCCAGAGATTTCTAGGGTGACCCAGGTGAAAACTAGCCGGAACACACCAGTTGATCAGGGCAGCTGAACTAGCCAGATGAACTGGCCAGAACAACACCAGTTGATCAGGGCACAGAGGCTTGGCTGCCATGACATTCCAGGTCTGTGATAAAAAGTATGTATCTTCCTAAGCACACAGGCCAGGAAGTCTAAATGTAAACACTGCAGAGACCACCAAGTCCCTGGACTGAGGAGAGAACCACCCCGGCAATCCCAGATCCTCAGCTCCAACCTGGATTTGGGTTTCTGGGGTTCCTACCCATATATTCACACATCTCCTAGCACCCTCGAAGTCCTCCCCCACAGGTCTCCTGAGAGCTCCAGAAACCCCCAGCTCCAGCCGTCAGCCTCGCCAGCAACGGATCCAATATTTTAAAGTCCACGGTACCAAATCCTACGCAGGAACTCATGCGACTTCCCACCATCTGGCCTCCCGTTACCTTTCCCTGTCCCTTCCAAGGTCTCCTGGCGGCACAAACAGGCGGGCGGTACTTGTGTGGCCTCCTCCACCCCTCTGCCCCCTGCACACCCTACTGGCTCAGGCGCCGACACGCCTCCCCAGGCGCACACACGCGCGCACACGCAACGCTCATGCACACCCATTCAGTGTACACCCCGCTCCAGACCACGAACTCTCGCGGCCCATGCCCAGCCGTCTTGCTCCCTGGGTTATATATAAAGCATTCGCCCCAAAACAGACCTCCACGCACTCGCAAGTGGGTAACCCGGTATCCATACACTCTGTTCGCCGCCAGCGCTGTCTCCCCAAGCCGGTGGGTATCCCACCCATCCGCCGTCCGCATGCCTCGGGCAATTCTGTCAAAAGTTTGAGCCTAGTCATTCCAACACCACGAGTAAATCCTGGGCTGGAGGCACTATGTTTGCCACGCTATTCACTCAGTCTAGCTCATGGGGACTGGTGGAGGTGGCTCTACTCAATGCGCCGCTGCAGTGCCTCTGGGGAGGAGCGCGCCGCGTCCACGCTCTCAGCCGGACCTCCCCTCTCTCTCCCGCCGAGCCCGCCCGGGACCTCTCCCCCTGCAGCGGCAGCAGCTCCAGCAGTTCCTGTTCCAGCCCGGCCGGTGATGTCAAACAGAAACACACTCGCAAAACTTTTTCGACTTTCAACAGTCTGTAGATCAAGTCCCTCCACTCACCGCAAACACCCGCAGCGCAGGCGCCGACGAGGGATGGTTCTTCAGTCGCCCCTAAATGCCTCGCCGCCCCCACCAACCTCCAGCCCCCCGCCCGCGCTCTCTCACACACACACACACACACACACACACAC
>PVIY010055619.1:0-13652 GCA_004026745.1 Myrmecophaga tridactyla | reverse complement strand
AGCCCTTCGTGCCGACGCCGCTGGGTGCTGCGTGCTGGGCAGCCCTTCGTGCCGACGCCGCTGGGTGCTGCGTGCTGGGCAGCCCTTCGTGCCGACGCCGCTGGGTGCTGCGTGCTGGGCAGCCCTTCGTGCCGACGCCGCTGGGTGCTGCGTGCTGGGCAGCCCTTCGTGCCGACGCTGCTGGGTGCTGCGTGCTGGGCAGCCCTTTGTTCCGACGCCGCTGGGTGCTGCGTGCTGGGCAGCCCTTCGTGCCAACGCTGCTGGGTGCTGGGGACCTACATGGGGCAGGTGGATGAGGCACTTCTGTTTGTGGGGCTGGTGTTCCAGCACTTGGCGCTGAGCCTCTGCTCAGTGGATGGGGGGCGATGGCACTGTTTTCCCGCCACCCTTCGGCAGGTGGCCTCAGGCAAGTGGCCCAGCTCCTGGAGCCTCGCTTTCCCCATGTGTTAAATGGGATAATGGTAGCACTAGTCTCTGGGGATTGTCAGGGAGCTGAGCGAAGGGTTCATGTGGAGTGCTTCAGGCCGTGTCCGGCACTCAGGAAGTGACCAGTAAATACATGGGGGCTCTGAGGAGGAGGAGGGCGAAGGCTCCTGCAAAAAGTGGATGCAGGAGAAAAGGCTCACTGCGCCTTGACTTCCGAAAGTTCTGCCCTGTACACTGGTCCCTAGGGACACAAGGAGCGACGGCCCCACCCAGAGCCATTTGACGACTGAGCCAGAGAAGGGCTGGTGAGGCTGGGAGGCCAGCGGGGACCGGCCCTGGCCTTGTCTGACCGTGGTGACGCGATGGCCCTGGGACCTTGGCCTTCTCCATCCCGCAGACGGGGGATGCGTCCCCGGCAGGCCAAGGTCTGTGCTGGTGGCCTCGTCCCCGCGTCACACAGGGCGCAGGAAAGGGGCGCCCCACAAGTGCGGGGCAGGGCATGAGAGGCGGCTTCCACTTCCCCTCCTCCGGGACCCTGTTCCTCGCTTCCCTCCCCTCCAGCCCTCTCTCCCTACTTATTTCCCGGTTTCCCAGCACTTTGCCTGGGTGATCCCTTCATGGCCCCAGCCCCCTGCCTCAAGAGGGGCTCTGTCTCCACCCAAGAGTGCAAGGCCCCGCCAGAAGCCCCCACGGGCCAGGTCAACCCGCGGCCCTGCCTCCGCCGCCGCCCTCCTGCCACTGCCTCTGTCGGCACATCCTCCGGGTTGCGGGCTCCTCCATCTGCGTCTCTCGTTTCCGTCTCCGTTTCTCTGTCTCCGACTCTCCCTCTCTTGGGCTTTCTGTTTCTGTCCCTCTCCCCTCTCCTCCCCGCCTCCCGCAGCCAGCCCTTGTCCCGCAGCCAGCACATTATGTCCCTGGTCAGCCCCTGACGTCAGGCGGGGCCTGGCGGGCAGCCACGGGCGCTGCCGGGCAGGGGGGGGGGGACGCGGCTTCCCGGCCGCCCCGCTGGCCCCGGGGCCCGGCTCTCCCCCAGCTGCACTTCCCGGAGTCCCCCGGGGCCCTGCGGGCGGCCTGTGAGCCCTGCTGCTGGTAGCACCCCGGCCCTGCCCAAGGGGCCCAGCCGCGTGGGGAGAGGCCCAGGGGCCAAGTCCTGTCCCCCCTGGCGGTCACCCAGCCCCCGCGCCTCCTCCGCATAGGCCACCCAGGCCTCTGGCACCCAGGCCTGCAGGGGACTCACCCGGGAGGGGGGCGGGGGGCGCGGTTAACTCCACTGCAGCATCTCCACCACAGTCCTTGGCGAGGGGACGGGGCCCCGGTGACGGGGCACAGGTAGGGGGGCAGCCTGCGCACTGAAGCCCACCCTCCCTGTGCGGCCCCTGCTGAGAAGCCCGCCCCCGCCCCTCAGCGCTTGAATAGGCGGTTAGAAAATGCAGTGTTTCTTGTTTGGTGTGTTTGGTTTTCCTCCCTGACTTGGAAAGCAGCGCAGCTTCCTTGAAGGATGTTTCGAGGGGCGCCCAAGCACCCTGGTTTAAAAACAGACGTCAGGCTCATGCAGACCAGGTTGTACCCAGCCGTATGTTCTCGGGCAGCAGCTTCCCCTCATGGAGCCTCAGTTTCCCCATCTGCTGGATGGGGGCAGAAGTGTGCACACCCCAGAGCTCAAGCGAGGGCCAAGCTTTCCAAGGCTGGCGAAGCACAGTAAACGGTGGCTGCTTCTCTCAGCTTTTCTTATTATTATTTTAAATATAAGATAGATGAGTACAAAGAAGGAAATTAGAAAGGCCACTGAGCTGTTTTGAAGCTGTTCCGTACCCCAGAAACATCGTGTTCTTCTGATCCAGACTTGTGGGCCCACCTGCTGAGGTGGGGCCTTTGGGTTCGCTTATTTCCGTGGGGATGTGACCCACCAAATTCGAGGGGAGCTTAACGCTTTCTTGGAGCCCTGTAAGAGTACTCAGGAAGGAAACGCCCTGGGAGAAGTTGAGAGAGAAGGACCACATAGCTGAGGCTGGCGTTTGCCACCAGCCGGGGGTGGGGGTCAGCAGCTGCCCAGGGGCCCCAGGCCCAGAGCCCGCCCCCGCCGCTGTCAGCCACGCATCCTGTCGCTGGCGCCTCAGCGCCACATATTCATGGCCTTACAACTGTGAATTTGTGAGCTAGTCAATCCCCTTGGAATAAAGTTTCCCCATGTTTGTAAGTTGCTTTCCGGCAGCTTTAGCAAACTGGAACAGCCCCTACTCAGAGAGAACCACTAAGATTTTAGTGGAACTTTGGCTCGCTTGCATGTTTGTATTGAGAGCCTACTGCTGCCTGCTTTTCCATTTACTACATCATGAAATTAACCCTGATGAAGTTTTACTTCAGAATATCTTCACCACCTTTTTTGTAAGGGTCGCCGCTGAGAAGCAAGGCCTCTGCATTCTCTTCCAGAAGAAAACGCTGTTCCCGCTCTTGTGTGTTCTTCCTTGCCTGGTTTTGAATCTTCTTCTGACACTTGACCTCCAATCCCTTATTCATTTTGTCGATTTAAAAAAAAAATTCACTCAATCATAAAGCATGACATTGTAGAAGGAAAACAAACAAACTGAGAGCATACAGATAATCCAAAGAACAGGGGAAAATAGGGGCAGTGGGATCCCTGGAATCTTAACATCTAGGACACATCCTCATCAGGCTCCCGTCATATGACCTAGGAGCACATTCTTTTAGCACCGGTATCTTTTGCCTCCTTAGCGTTGATCAGAGCCTGTGATGACATATTTGTGTGCTGATCGGCTCTTTATCTGCCTTGCCACTGTGTGGCGAGTTCCAGGAGGCGGGGGCACCCGCAGCCCGGACGAATGACCGAGGGAATGAAGGAGTGAGTGAGTAAGTGGGTTTTAAAAGGGGATTGTACAATATAGAATATTATCTCGGGGCTTATTTTCTCACTCAGCATATCAAGTACATCTTTCCACCTCTTCTGTGCACAAATCTCCATTTTTCATGTCTGCATGGAAGTACCACAATAAGCATCTTTTTCACACTGGCCAGAAGTGTCTGCCTTGAACTAGGAAATTCTTTTTCAAACCCAGATCTGTTAGCAAATTCCGTGTGATTCCCCCCGGCACCTCACCCCCAGCCCTTGGGCTGTCTGCTTTCAGCTGGCACTTCAGTGGCTGCTGTGCCCATTGTGCTCTGGGACAAGCCAAGATTTACTGTCTGTCCCTAACATCATGTTTTTCCAGAGAAGCTTGAGAGTGAAGATCTCCCCGCTACCCACACATCCCCTCCCAACCCCGTTCCCCCAGTTAAGGGTCTGCATAGTCGCTGAGGCCAGAGCTCATGTGACCCTTGCCTCTCTGGCCGCCTTCCTGCAAAGGGCACACCGAGTGCATCCCACCCCAGGGCCTTTGCACTGGCTGCTGCCTCTTCCCTCCACTCTGCTGGGTGCACTCCCTGTGCTACTTCAGGTCAGTCTCAAATGTCACCTCGTAGAGTCTTCCTCAATCATTTTTTCTAAATGAGCATTTCCGAGTCACTTATTCAGTTTTACATTTTTTTCACAAAACATTTATCAGTACCTGGTGTCAGGGTATGTTATGATATGACATTATATTAATGTTTGGGGGCTTCCTGCTTATTTCCCAGCTCTGCCACTATGCCGTCAGCTCCTGGAGGACAGGGACTTGGTCTGTTTTCTTTCCTGCCACACCCCTGACCTCACACCGGGGCCTGGAGCCTGCGGTGCTCAGGAAATATTGGTTAAACGAGTAAATGCTAAGCACAGGATACCAGGCTTCTTCCTGACTGAGAGCTGAGCGCCATCACTCATCAATTCAGCCCATATCTATTAAGCACCTGCTGTGTACCAGCAGTGCAGCAGTGGCCACGGCAGAGTCGTCCCTCCCCAAGGTGCAGGCAGACCCAGGAGGCACCAGATGGCGACTTCTGACTTCCTGTGGCCTTGCCTTGTGTCCTGGGGGCTGAGAAATGTGGGACCAGCTCCGGCTTGGCCTGCAGGGCGGGGCAGGGTGCAAGGTGCATGCACGAGACGACGCTGTGGTCATCGTTTACTTCTCCTTGCTCTCCTTTCACCACAGACAGCAGAGAGATAGGGTGAGACCAGAAACCTTTCTGTGTCCTCCCACAAGCCCCCTGGCTTGTTGCCGACAGGGGGACCTTTGCCCTACTTTCTGGCTGGCCCGTGCCTGGTACACGCTTTGTGCCCACCTGAGGCGCCCAGACCTCCCCGAGGAGACGTCAGACAATTGCTTTCCCGGACTTCCCTTCAGCCTGGGTGCCCATGCCGTGGGCTTCACCCATCACATATCCAGTCAGAAGTGGAGGCCAGGATGAAAGTGGCATGGAAGAGAGAGGAGCTGGCCCAGAGGATGTAGTGGGGGCCCTCAGTAGCGGGCAGGCCCACGCTGGAAATGGGGTCTTACTGGGGCAGTAACCCTGCAGCTGTTCCTGGCTGTGTGGCCTCCACCTCCCCTCCCCCGGGGCCCTAGGCAGTGGCCTTTCAGGCATTCCTTTCTGCATGAAGGAGCCAGAGAGGGGTCTGTTGCTTGCAGTTGAGATCCTTGATTTGACAGCAAAGCTTCATAGTTAATGATATCTTACCAATATCTGTTACTCAAGAACTATCAAGAATTTCCAAGTGGCTCATTTTGGGCCACATGGCCTTGAAGCTGAGAATCCTCATCCTGGCTTCCTAAGGGTCTGCATGTCTCCTGCAGAGCGTGCGCCAGCTTTGCCGTTTGGAAAGCCGTGGGTTGACAGGTATCAGCAGTCTTAAGAACCCCAGATCCCTCTTCTGGGATTCTGTACTAAGAAAATAATCACAAACAGGGGAAATGCACAGAGATGTTCACCACAGACTTATCTGGAGTAGGGAGAAATCTCACTGCTCTTAGGAGCAGGGACAAACTACCTAAATGTCCAAAGATCAGAGAACAGTTGATTAGGTGTTGACTCCTGAAAGAATATTAGAGACAATACCTCCAGAAAAAATATCACTCCAACACTTAGGATTGGATTCATCTCTGAGTGTCAGAAAAGCCAAAATAAGAGTGACAAATGAGTTGAAAGTTTGTTTCTTTCTTACATGGAGGAAGACCAGAAGTGACAGTGCTGGACGAGTAGGCTGGCTTCAGAAGTCGAGTTATTTTTCTTTTGCTGCTCTGCTATGGTCCTCGAGGGCTGCCGAGATTCTGACCATTGCGTATGCATTCCAGCCAGCGACAGGAGGATGGGGGAGGGCGAGCATCTCCTCTCTTAAGGACATGACTTAGGAGTTACTTACATCACTTTGGCCGGAAATCAGTTACATGGACACACTGAGCTGCAACAGAAATGAGAAAATGTAATGTTTTTCTGGTTGGCTGCATGCCCAGCTAAAACATGGGATTTCTGTTACAAAGAAAGAGGGAGAGATCAGAGAACTGGGGCGAGTCAGGGGTCTCTGCTGCAATAGGCAAAATTAAAAATAATGTCCAAGAGGATTTTGTAATTACATAAAAATTATTTTGTAGAGTTTGGGACAAGCACAATTTGAAGCTGTATATACCGTCTGATTGCAACGTTGCGACACAATTTAAAAACTGAGAAAGTGACTTGGAGGACGAAACTGCCAGGAGATTGGCCTTTGGGGGTGGTTCAGTAAGAAATTTCATTTTCTCTTTCTGCTCTTCTATAGTTTCCAGATTTTCGAAAATCATGCAAACAATTCACCTCACCAAAGAAAGAAGCGCCATGCAGATGACAGAATCCACTTGAGCTACAATTTTGGTTGTGCCTGCTCTGTCCTTGAATGGGCCAAAGATGGAAAAAAAAAAGTGACATGATCTCGTCATAAACAACGTGGTTGCAGATGGAGGAGAGTCCCAGGAATCCACGAAAGATGACAGAAAAAAGCAGCAGGTCTGCAGAAGTGTCAGCCTGGGGACTGGGTTGCTGCACTGCTCTGTGCTGTGTGGCCACCTGTGCGATGGTGCCCATAGCAGCCTCCGCGTCCTGGGTGTGGCAAAGGCCTTGGCATTGGCTCCCGTCACGTGCCTAGAACAGCTCCTGGTGAGAGCCAGCTCTCAGCCACAGGGTCTGCTGGGGGCCCCGGGCACAGCTGGCAAAGGAGTCTGGACGCTCCTTTGCCTGCCTCCACAGGCGCAGGGGTGCTGCTGAACCACCTTCCGTGCTCAGGGAACGCGGATCCAGCCCTACTCTCACAGCTCCGAGTTGAGAAGGCCTGCTGTAAACATGCCAGCCACGGCCACCATGGGACCTGTTTCCAACCGTCTGCTCCCTTGAACTGCACTGCCATTCTGTATGCATGCAGAATATTTGTGCAGGCTGGGATCCCGGGGGTAGAACTGCTGCAGCATCCTGCACTTGACTCTCATCCTCTGCAGCTCCCGAGTTCCCCAGAGGCCTTCTCCAGCTTGTTCTCAGCACTGACTTGGGGGTTGGAGAAGAGTCTTTAGCCAGGGGAGCTGTGAGAAGGAGCCGGCGGGATGGCCAAGAGCTCCCGGCCCAGGGACAAGGCGCCAGCGCGTTTTCTCAGCGCCTCCTGGAGCACGCTGCTTAGCACACTGATGAATCAACTTACTTGGTCATCCTGGAACCCCTCGAGGAAGGCGCTGTCATCACCCCCATTTCAGAGGTGGGAAAACAGGCTCCAAGGCTGCACAAGAGCTAGTCCACTGCCCCAAAGCCTGCGCTCTTCCCGCAGACCTGGGCGGGGGCTTCTCTGCCTGGCTGTGTGTCAGAACCCCTGGGAGCAGGTCCCGCGGCCCTGGCTGGCCCATTTGGGCCAAGCTTGGGTCTAGAATCAAACAGATCTTGGGTTGAATCTTGGCTCCATCCACCTGGCTGTGTGATCTGGGCTCAGTGTCTTTACTTCTCAGAGCCTCAGGTGCCATCAGTCCCTGCCGCCGAGGGTGAGGTGACTGTGGGGATCACAGGCTGAGCATGGGGCCTGTATACAGTAAGCACTTTTTATGTGTTGACTTTTATTTTTGGAGCAGGGCCTGGGCACCTGTGTGTGTGCTTAAGCTGCTAGATTCTGATGTGATTCTGATTCATTCATCTACCCTTAATTCATTCCTCCATCATTCATTAATCCACCCATTAATCATCCGTCCATCTGTCTGTCATCCTTTCAACCATCCATCACTTACCCTCTATTCCTCTATCCTTCCACCCCTCTCTCTATCCATTAGTCCATCTATCCATCCATTCTGTCCATCAGCCATGGTTCACCCACCATACTTGTACCCACCTACGCTTTCACTCACTCACTCCTCCGATCTTCCATCCCTCTATCCTCCTGTCCTTCCATCTAACCAACTGCCCTCATTCCGTCAGTTCAAATACCATCCATTCTCCCACCGTTCTGTTCACATAGCCAGCATCCAGTGAAGTCCCACGTACTGCATCTGGTGCCAAGCCCTGTGCTGGACTCAGAGGAGCTGGGGACAGCTAAGACTTGACCTCCGTGGTCTCCCAGAGGACAGCTGTGACTGACGGGTAGAAGGGCTCGGTCCTGCTGTGGTCCACATAGGCTCCATGGTGCCTCCTCAGTGGCAAAGCAGAGGACTGTGTCCGACTCTGGGCTTGGAGATAAAGGAGACAAGGCCCTTGGGCTCCCATCACAGTGCCGTGGCTGCGGTAAGCATGAGCTGGCACAGGAAGTGCTCCTTCGGTGACCCTCTCTCCATTCAGCACGTTGGCTGACACCTCTGTACTCCAGGCCTGGGCTCTGGGGCCCCCTGAGATACAAGGGCTTGGCCTTAGCCCCTTGGAGCACAGACGGGTGGAGGGGCCCCCGGTGGAGAAGTGCAGCAGGAGTCATGGACACAAGGCAGATGGCCAGGGGAGGCCCCGGGGGAGTGGGGCTTGGGCTGAGCCTGGGACGGGCGGGGTCTGCTCAGTTGGGCTCCCCAGGGCTTTCTTTCTCCCTCTCACAGACCATGAAGGCCACGTTCAGGGCTCCTCAGGACCCCCACCCCCACCCCCAGTCCCCAGCCCTTCGAGGTTGGTGGGAGGTGAGGGACAGAGCAGCAGGACTCAAACCCAGGCTCGGGGCAAGGCCATGGGCGGCTTCCCGGCCAAGCCTGGGCGCCTGTCCCACAGTGACCAAGGTCTGTTGGTGGCATTGAGGTTGTTTGTGCTCCGTTTTTCTAGGCAGTTCTGCTCACAAAAGAAAAACAACAACTCTCTGCTGACGTGACTTACAGTGGGGTGGCAGGGGGTGGTCAAGCGCGCCCACCGTGTGTGGCCCCTGGGCGTAGGGACCTTGGTGCCACTCAGTGGAGAGGGGGATGGCGGGGACAGTGGTGGCGGCCAGTCCCATGCAGCCTCGTGACCCTGGCGGGGACTTGGGTTTGATTCCGAGGGTGAGGAGGAGCATTCCAACAAATGGGTCACAAAAAGATATGATTCCAAATCTCCAGGTGGTTAGCGAGTCATTCGTGTGCTCATTCATTCGTTCAGAAACCAGTGCAGTACCTGCTGGGTGCCCAGCGCTGACCGGGACAGAGGCCCTGACTCAGACCATGGCACCAGGGGCTGCGCCGGCGGGAGCGGTGGGGGGGCCCTGCACTGAGTGTCTCCCGGCCGGAGCGGGGTGGCAGCTGGCGGGGCAGCCTCAAAGCGCTGCGACCCCGGAGGGGATGCCGCCGCCATCAGCAAAGGGCGCGGGGTCCAGTGGGGCACCAGGCTGTGGGGAGCGCAGGGGGTGGCGTGGGGGCCGGGGGCCACAGCCTGCTGACTGTTTGGAGGGGGCCCCAGGCTGCACCCTGCGTGCCAGCAGCTGCGCTCCCTCCGGTTGGGGCTGGCGGCGCCGTGGCCTCTCCCTCCATTTCTCTGCCTGTTTCTTCCGGGTTCCCGGTTGCTCTTCCTCTAACTCTTTCGTGCTGCTCTGATCACCTTCATGAGATGTCGGTAAGAGACAAGGAGCCGGGAACCCCCGCTGTGGACCAGGTCAGGGGCCCGAGGCCGGGCACAGGGACAGGCGGGGACGGGACGTCCGTGATGGAAAGGCCGTGCTGTCGGGGGGAGGCAGCTGACCATGAGACCCCAAAACCCCGCCAAACTCTGCTGGACCGGGGCCCGGCCTGGCCGCCTGACCTGTGGACGCCGCCCAGGAGCCCTGGGGACAGCATGTCCTCACAGGAAGGGGCGGAAGTAAGGGGACAGCAACTTGTCAAGCAAGACCGCGTGTGGCTCAGATGGGAGCCCGACTTGCCACAGACGGCCATGCGAGCTTGCAGTGGCCCCGCTGTCCCCAAGTGTAGACAGGAGGGAAAAAGCCCCTACTGCATGCACACGGGGCCACTACAGCAGGCGGTTCGCGCAGACTGCGTGCAACAATGCACATGCACATTAAGTGCTCAGTAAAATGCAAGCCCCTTCACTTGTGACCAGGCAGTCCCGTTACCTGCCTACTGAAGACACCTGAGTGGGTGTGAGCTCTCAGGACTGCAGGTGAGGAGAGCGAGGCCCAAGAGATTCGTTCTTTCCTCCAATATACCCGCCATTGCTGTGCGCCAGGAAGATAGCAGCGGACAAGGTGGGGGCGGTCAGCCCCCGGCGCTTACTGCAAGACGCGACGCTGGCCTCTGAGGCAGGCACAAGATGGAAACTGAGGCCGGGGAGGGGAAGAGGATGCCGAGGGCCAGGGACTCACGGGGCTGCTCCTCTGAACCGCTGGCCACTGGCGCCTGGGGTGGCCCCACCCGCTGCCCCGTTGAAGTGGTCAGGAGCCTGAGCCTTGGTTCCACTGCCCCTGCTGCCTTCTACCTGGATGCTCCGGGCAGGCAGCCCAGCCTCACTGGGCCTCAGTTTCCCCATCCACAAAATAAACATGACAAATTCCCTATCTTTGAATTGTCGGTATGAAATGGGCTGAGGGACGTAAAGGTCTGGGTCCTGCCAGGCACACGGCACGGGGGACAAGAGTTTCCTGCTCTTCAGGCGCCAGTGGGAGGAGGGGGCTGGCGGCTCACAGGAGTGTCTCGGGCCGGGGCCGGGCTGACCACGTGGGGGGCGGGGTCACACAGACTCCAGTGGCCCCCAGGGGAGCCTCCCGCCTGTCCCCCTTACGAAGGTGGCACCAGACACACACCTCGTCGGAGGTGGAAGCCCCATCCTCTCTTCTACCCAGCCTGGAGCGCGGGGCTCGTCCCTGCTGCGTGTGGCCAGACAGAGGTTCCGTAACTTCTACCTTCAGATCCAGAACCTGAGAGCATGGGCCCCCCACCTCCATGCCCACCCCACACTTCCTCCTGATTGTGTGCCCTTTCTGCCCCCACCCCAACAGCCTACTCTCAACACGTGGCCAGAGGAGATTTCTAGAACCTAAGTCAGATCACGTTCTCCCTTCACTCAGGACCCTCCGTGGCTCCTGCCTCCCTCTGCTCAGGACCTTTCGTGGCTCCCACCTCCCTTGCTCAGGACCCTACGTTCCCTTGCTTCTATGACCTCATCCCCTCCACCCACTCCCCCTCACTCCCTCACTCTGTTCCTGCCACATTGGCTTCCTCACAGATGCCAGGCACAGTACAGCCTCAGGGCCTTTGCACTTCCTGTTCCCTCTGCCAGAAATGCTCTTCCTCCAGATATCCCCGTTGCTCAATCCTTCACCTCTTTCAAGTCTGAACTCAAATATTTGCTCAGCGAGACCCTGCCCTCCCTGCCCTCCACCCAAATGTGCACCTCCCCTGGGCCCCTCTCCACAGCTTTCCTGCCTTACTTAGCACACGTGGCCTTCTGACACGCTTACAACTCCCCTGTCACCTGTGTTTGCCCCCACTCCATCCCCAGTTTCATTTGTCAGCACCACAGGAGCAGGGGTTTCTGTGTCATTCCCTGTGGTGCACTTACTGTGTAGCAGGTGAACAGCTGTGGCCACGAGTTGAATGTATCGGCTCAGACAGTGGTGGAGAGGGGCCGCCAGGGTGAGGGTGGACACGGGAGTCCGGGAGAGGCCCCTGTGGGGTCTGGGCGAGAGCAGATGGGGCTGGGCAGGGCAGGGGGCACGGGCCAGATCTGGGCACTGAAGAGGGAGAAGCTGGGACTTGTGTGTCCTTTCTGCCTTCACCCCGATAGTCTATTCTCTGCATGTGGCCAGAGGAGTTTTCTATAACCTAAGTCAGATCACGTTCTCCCTCCACTCAGGATCTTCCGTGGCTCCCGTCTCCCTCCGCTCAGGACCCTATGCTCCCTGCAGGTGGACCAAAGTGAGCGAGAGAGGAGCTGAGGACAGCACCAGGTTTCTTCGCAGCCGGCTGGACAGAGTGGCCGTGGACTGAGACGGGGAAGGCCACGACAGGAGGGTTTGGGGGAGAGCGTGAATTCGCTTCTGGACGTGTTAAGTGGGGGCTGCCTCGCGGCGCTGCCCACGTGCAGCCGCAGTAGCGGGGAGCCGGTCCCTGAGTTCTTGGCTGGGGACCCCAGCGCAGCCGTGTGCTTACCGGAGGCTCAGGCAGGGAATACAGCCCCTGGGCCTCAGTTTCCCGTCTCTGAAAGGAGTGACGGCCCCTTCCTCCTGCGGCCACCCGGCTTGGTGAGCTGCTGCCTCTGACATGCCTGCACCCAGTAGGTGCCCTGTCCAGCCCCTGTGCTGGCCGCCCCCAGGGGTGTGTGCTGGGAGCATTATTTTTAAACATGGCTCCAGCTGGCTGGCCTGGTGCTGAGGGTTGCAGGGAGCCCCCAGGGCAGCACCCCGCTCCTTTGACGCCAGGGCCATGGCGTGGGGACTGAGGGAGGCTGCTTCTGCCCTGCAGCCTTTTATGTGAATTTATGTCATGTCACCCGATGCCGTTTATAAACTTAGTGCTGACCTTTCCTAGCAGGGCAGGAGAGGGGGAGCTGCGCAGCCCCCCAGCTGGTGGTGCCCACCCCCCCGGCCAGGAGCTGTGGGTGGCTGTCCTGCTGGCCACATCCACACGGTGGGCGGGGCAGATGCCTCTGACCAGGTCACTTCAACACCTCGGGGCGCCTCGCTGCTGACCACCCCGGAGTATTTTTAAACCTGGCCTAGGTCAACCTCTGTGCTGCGTTCCAGCCGGGTGGGTTTAACACATGCCCCTGTGAGGGTGGCTGGGGTTTGGGGTTCGTTCGACAACAAACCTCTAATCCAGTTCCATCCCAGGGGTGGGGTGGGGCCTGGGGGCTGCGGCACGGAGCCCATCTCCAAGGGGCTTCCGACCTGGGGGCCTGGCAGCGCCCACCCCAACAAGCACAGGGCTTAGACGGCGACTCTGAGCCCTGGGTGGCGTGGGGAGGGCGGGCTGGGGCCACCGTGAACCCCCTGTGAGTGGCACCTGCTCTCCAGCCCCGGCTCGGCCCCATGGGGCATCAGGCCCCGTGCGCCCGGAGCTGAGACTGTTTCCCCACACGCAAAAATCTCTTGATCTTTAAATGTTGGCAACGAATTTTCCTTTCAAGTTAAAACCAGTCTGCGCATTTCGAGGAGTCTCGGCCCTTGCGACCCCCATTGGTGGCGCTGGCGCCCAGTTCGGGGTGGCCACAGCATCGGCGTTGCGGCTCCCTGCCACGCTGGCCGCACTTGGCCCAGGCCTGCCTCCCAGGACTCCGAGAGCTGTGGAAAGACACGGCCATTGGCCAAGATTAAATCAAGTCGCAACTAAATTAGAGTGCAACAAAGGTAAGGACAGCCGCCTCCTCAGTCCCTGCCCGCCTGCTGTCGCCCCTGCCCTGGAGGCCGCCTGCTGGGACCCTGGAGGGGAGACCCTACTGCCCCCCTTCCTGACCCCATGGGAGCTTGAAGTGGCCTCTGAGGCGGGATGACCCCCCAGAGCAATGGAGAGCTGGACCCCCACCCCTTCAGACCAGCACTGCGTCTGCGCTCACACCAGGAAGGACACATTCCCTGATGGTCCTGGAGGCAAGGGGGCCACGGTCGTGACACCAGGCAGGGAGGCGGGAGAGGGTGGGTGCCCCAGGGCCGGAGCCCTGCTGGGGGCTGGCAGGGATGCAAGGACGGCTCCCGGGGTCCGGGGACCGAGGCCTGAAACCAGGAGGAGCTGGACCTTGGAGGACACCATGGGAGGGTCCCGTGTGGGAGAGGCCAGCAAGCGGCGGGCAGATCACAAAGGGTCGTGTCTTTCAGCCCAGGAGGTGGGGCGGGCTCCAGGCAGGTAGTGTAGGCGGTGTGGGCAGTGTGGGGAAGTGGGCAGCACAGGCAGCGTGGGCAGTACAGGTGGTGTGGGCAGTGTGAGCAG
>PVIY010055618.1:0-13652 GCA_004026745.1 Myrmecophaga tridactyla | reverse complement strand
ATAAATTTTGTACCAAATAAACATTTTTTGCTTTAGTCTCACACATAAGTTAAAGTTTTGAAATATGAATTACCATCTATTTTCAACACCCTACAATACTGACACTCCTTTGTTCTTCCTCATGCAAAAATATTTTTGATTTGTTCATTTAGTCACTATCATTGTACACTCTAGGCATTCCTAGATTATACCATCTCAGCCATTATCATCTATCTTTCCTTTTGATTTCATTTGTGCCCTCAGCCCTCCTCCCTCTATCATTATCACATTCAGCTTCATTCAGTGTTCTAACATTATTGTATTACAGTTAGGTAGTTTTGTGCTGTCCATTTCTGAATTTTTACAGTCAGTCCTATTACACAATCTGTATCCCTTCAGCTCCAATTATCCAATATCTACCCTATTTCTATCTCCTGATGGTCTCTGTTCTTAACTGAAATTCTCCAAGTTCATTCATTAATGTTGGTTCATATATATCAGTGAGACCATACAGTATTTGTCCTTTTGTTTCTGGCTAATCTCACTGAGAATAATCTCCTCAAGGTCCATCCATGTTGTTATATACTTCATAACTTTATTCTGTTTTACAGCTGCATAATATTCAACTATATGTATATACCACAGCTTGTTTAGCCACTCATCTGTTGATGGACATTTGAGCTGTTTCCATCACTTGGCAATTGTAAATAATGTTGCTATAAACATTGGTGTGCAAATGTCCATTTGGATCCTTGCCCTCATGTCTTCTGAGTAAATACCTAGCAATGATATTGCCGGATCATATGGCAGTTCTATACTTAGCTTCCAGAGGAATCACCAAACTGCCTTCCACAGCTGTGGTACCATTTTACATTCCCACCAACAGTGGATAAATGTGCCCCTCTCACCACACCCTCTCCAGCACTTGTCATTTACTGTTTTATTGATAATGGCTATTCTGGTGGGTGTGAGATGATATCACATTGTGGTTTTGATTTGCATTTCCCTAATAGCTAAGGAAGTTGAGCATCTTTTCATGTGCCTTTTGGCCATTTGTATATCCTCTTCTGAGAAGTGTCTGTTTATGTCTTTAGCCCATTTTGAAATTGGTTGTTCATCTTTTTCTTTTTTTTTCATATGGGCAGGCACCAGGAAATGAACCCAGGTCTCCAGCATGGCCAGTGAGAACTCTGCCTGTTAAGCCAATGTGGCCTGCCACTGTTTTTTGTTGATGTTGTTGAGTTGAATAATCTCTTTATATAATCTGGATATGTGCCAGTTTGAAAGGATGTGTGTACCCTAGAAAAGCCATGTTTTAATCCTAATCCTATTTTGTAGAGGCAGTCACTTCTTCTAATCCCTATTCAGCACTGTACGGTTGAAACTTTAATTTGATCATTTCCCTGGAGATGTGACTCAATCAAGAGTGGTTGTTAAGCTGGATTAGGTAGAGATGTGTCTCCACCCATTCTAGGTGGGTCTTGATTACTTTACTGGAATCGTATAAAAGAGGAAAGTTTGGAGAAATCAGGAGATTCAGAGAGAGCAGAGAAGAATGACATAGCCATGAGAAGCAGAGTTCGCCAGCCAGCAACCTTTAGAGATGAAGAAGGAAAATGCCTCCCGGGGAGCATCATGAAACAGGAAGTCAGGAGAAAAACCTAGCAGATGACCCTGTGTTCGCCATGTGGCTTCTCACTTGAGAGAGAAATCCTGAACTTCATTGGCCTTCTTCAACCAAGGTATCTCTCCCTGGATGCCTTAGATTGGACATTTCTATAGACTTGTTTTAACTGGAACATTTTCTCAGTCTTAGAACTGTAAACTAGAAACTTATTAAATTTCCCTTTTTAAAAGGCATTCCATTTCTGGTATATTGCATTCCAGCTGCTAGCAAACTAGAACAGGAAACTAGACCCTTATCTGATATAGTGTTTCCAAATATTGTCTCCCAATGTATAGGCTGTCTTACTTTCTTAACAAAATTCTTTGATGCACAAAAGTGTTTAATTTTGAGGTGTGACCATTTATCTATTTCTTTCTTCGATGCTCATGCTTTGGGTATAAGAACTAGGAAACCACCTCCTATTATAAGATTTATAAGATATTTCCCTACATTTTCTTCTAAAAGTTTTATGGTTTTTGATCTAATGTTTAGGTCTTTGATCCATTTTGAGTTAACTTTTTATAGGGTGTGAGATATGGATCCTCTTTCATTCTTTTGCATGTGGATATCCAGTTCTCTAGGCACCATTTATTGAAGAGACTGTTCTGTCCCAGGTGAGTTGGTTTGACTGCCTTATCAAAGATTAATTGTCCTAGACAAGAGGGTCTATATCTGAACATTCAATTCAATTCCATTGGTCAGTATATTTCTCTTTACACCAGTATCATGCTGTTTTGACCACTGTAGCTTCATAATACACCTTAAAGTCAGGTACTGTGAGACCTCTGACTTAATTTTTCTTTCTCAGTATATTTTTTAGCTATTCAGGGCACCCTACCCTTCCAGATAAATTTGGTTATTGGCTTTTCTATTTCTGAAAAGTAAGTTTTTTGGATTTTAATTAGTATTGCATTGAATCTATAAATCAATTCAGGTAGAATTGGCATCTTAACTATATTTAGTCTTCCAATCCATGAACACGGTATGGCCCCTCCATTTATTGAGGTCTTCTGTGATTCCTTCTAGCAATTTCTTATACTTTTATTTGTATAGGTATTTTGTATCCTTAGTTAAATTTGTTCCTAAATATTTTATTCTTTTGGTTGCAATTTTAAAAGGGTTTTTTTCTTGATTTCCCCCTCAGATTGCTCATTATTAGTGCGTAGAAAAGTACAGATTTCTGAGTGTTGATCTTGTAACCTGCCACTTTGCTGTACTCATTTGTTAGCTCTGTAGTTTTGCTGTGGATTTTTCAGGGTTTTTGACATATAGTATCATATCATCTGCTAACAGTGAGAGTTTTACTTCTTCCTTTCCAATTTTGATGCCTTGTATTTCTTTTTCTCATCTAATTGCTCTGGCTATAACTTCCAACACACTGTTGCATAACAGTGGTGATGGAGGACATCCTTCCCTTGTTCCTGGTTTTAGGGGGAAAATTTTCAATTTTTCCCCATTGAGATTGATGTTAACTATGGGTTTTTCATATATTCCCTTTATCATGTTGAGGAAGTTTCCTTCTATTCCTATCATTTGAAGTGTTTTCAACAAGTAAGTATGTTGAATTTTGTCAAATACTTTTTCTGAATCAATTGAGATGATCATGTGCTTTTTCTGCTTTGATCTGTTGATATGGTGTATTACATGAATTGCTTTTCTTATGTTGAACCATCCTTGCATACCTGGGATGAATCCTACTTAGTCATGGTGTATAATTCTTTTAATGTGCTGCTAGATTCAATTTGCAAGAATTTTGTTTAAGATTTTTGCATCTATATTCATTACAGAGATTGGTCTGTAATTTTCTTTTCTTGTAGTATCTTTGGCTTTGATATGAGGGTGATGTTGGCTTCATAGAATGAGTTAAGTAGCCTTACATCCTCTTCAAATTGTTTGAAGAGTTTGAGCAGGATTGGTAGTAATTCTTTCTTGAATGTTTGGTAGAATTCACATGTGAACCCATCTGGTCCTGGACTTTTCTTTTTGGGGAGCTTCTTAATGGCTGATTCAATTTCTTTACTTGTGATTGGTTTGTTGAGGTTGTCTATTTCTTCTCGAGTCAATGTTGGTTGTTCATGCCTTTCTAGGAAGTTGTCCATTTCATCTACATTGTCTAGTTTATTTCTTTTAATTATTATTTATTTATTTATTAGACATAACCACATACAAACACAAACATTCTTACCATGTGATCATTCCATTCTTAATATATAATCAATACTCAAAATATCATCACATAATTATATATTCATCATCATGATCATTTTTAAAGCATTTACATCAATTCAGAAAAAGAAATAAAAAGAAAACAGAAAAAAATTCATACATACCATGCCCCTTTCATTGATCACTAGCATTTCAATCTACTAAATTTATTTTAACATTTGTTCCCCCTATTATTTATTTTTTTAATCCATATGTTTTACTCATCTGACAATAAGGTAGCTAAAAGGAGCATCAGACACAAGGTTTTCACAATCACGCAGTCACATTGCGAAAGCTATATCATTATACAATCATCTTCAAGAAACATGGCTACTGGAACTCGGCACTGCATTTTCAGGCAGTTCCCTTCAGCCTCTCTATTACACCTTAATTGTCTAGTTTATTAGCAGAGTTGTTCATAGTATCCTCTTATTAACTCCTGCATTTCTGTGGGGTCAGTGGTTATGTCTCCTCTTCCATTTCTGATTTCATTTAATTGCATCCTCTCGCTTATTCTTTTTGTCAATCTTGCTAAGTGTCCATCAATTTTATTGATTTTCTCATAGAACCAGCTTCTGGTTTTGTTGATTTTCTCTATTGTTTTCATGTTCTCAATTTCATTTATTTCTGCTCTACGTTATTTTTTTCCTTTTGTTTGCCTTGCAGTCAGTTTGCTGTTCTATCTTTAGTTCTTCCAAGTGAACAGTTAAGTCCTCGATTTTTGCTCTTCTTTTTTGATAGAGGCGTTTAGGCAATAAATTTCCTTCTTAGCACTGGCTTTGATACATCCCACAAGTTTTGAAATGCTCTGTTTTCATTTTAATTTGCCTTGAGATATTTATTGATTTCTCTTGTAATTTCTTCCTTAATGCACTGGTTGTTTAAGAGTGTGTCATTGAGCCTCCATATATTTGTGAATTTTCTGGCCCTCTGCTTATTAGTGATTTCCAACTTCATTCCTTTATGATCTGAAAAAGTGTTCTGTATGATTTCAATCTTTTTAAATTTACTGAGACTTGCTTTGTGACCCAGCATATGGTCTATCCTTGAGAATGATCCATCAGCACTTGAGAAAAAGGTGTATCCTGCTGTTATGGGGTTCAATGTTCTATAAATGTCTGTTAAGTCTAGTTTGTTTATTGTATTATCCAAATTCGCTGTTTCTTTATTGATCCTCCGTCGAGATGTTCTGCCCATTGTTGAGAGTGTGGAGTTGACGTCTCCAACTATTATCATAGATGTGTCTATTTCTCTTTTCAGTGTTTGCCTCATGTATTTTGGAACATTCTGGCTCAGTGCATAAATATTCATGATTAGTATGTCTTCTTGTTGAATTCTTCCTTTTATTAATACATATTGTCCTTCTTTGTCTCTTTTAACTGTTTTGCATTTGAAGTCTAATTTGTTGGATATTGGTATAGCAACTCCTGCTCTTTTCTGATTGTTGTTTGCATGAAATTTCTTTTCCCAACCTTTCCGTTTCAACCTATGTTTACCCTTGGGTCTAAAATATGTCTCCTATAAACAGAATATAGATGGGTCCTGTTTTTTAATCCATTCTGCAAGTTTATGTCTTTTGATTGGGGAGTTTAATGCAGGGACTCTGACTGTGTTCACCATGTGCCCTTCGACTTAAGAAAGAAACCCTGAACTTCATCGGCCTTCTTGAACCAAGGTGTCTTTCCCTGGATGCCTTAGGTTGGACATTTCTATAATCTTGCTTTAATTGGGACATTTTCTCATCCTTAGAACTATAAACTAGCAACCTATTAAATTCCCCTTTGTAAACGTCATTTCATTTCTGGTATATTGCATTCCCCTTAGGAGAGTCTACTTAGGTATTATAGACCCCAATCATATTTTCCCAGACAAACTGGCCTCCTGTCAGGAGGAAAGAGCCACCTACATCAGTTTTCCATGAGGGAGAGACCCAGCAGATTGAAAGACTTTCCTATGAAGCCTCTGGGCTCTCCATTTTTCCTATCCTGCCCAGTATGTGGCACTTGTCTGCCTGTGGGTCTCACCAGCATAAGGTGATGTGGTACCTTTAACTTCAGCAAACTTTCCCTGCTGGGGTTGTGGTTGAGAGAGAGGTGAGGCTGTAGGCTGGCTTTAATCACTTCAGTTTTCCAGACCCTAGGGTCTGAATTCCTTGAAGGAGGGATTCCACCTGACTTGGGCCCCGCTCCTCTTCTGGGGAAGACAGCCTCCAGACAAGCTCTCAGACAAGATAATTGTGCCCTTGCCTGGGGCAGTTGGAACCTGAGAAGCCTTGCAGCTGTATCCAAAGAGCAGTCAAGCCATAGAAACACAGCCACAAAAAAGAAAAGAAAAAAAATCCCTTTCAGAGCAGGACCCGCGTTCGTTTCTCAGACTTGCCAATCAAGATCTTCAGTTGGTACATTTGCTCTGTGTATCACCAGGTCCTATGTGCCCCCTCCTTTCCTTTAGGGCTCAGACCCTTTCGAGTATTATGTGCTATCCAATCCAAAAAAACTGTCTCTCTTTTTTTTCTTTTTCCATCAGCTCTACCCCCTCAGTGCTGGGGCAAAACCCAGCGACCTCTGCTTTTACTGGAGGTTCAGCTGAGCTGGGGGTCTATTTTTAGTAGTCAGAATTTGTTAATTAATTCCACAATTGGAGCTTGGTTGTTCAGCTCCTGCTGTTGGTAAAGTATCTTTCCTTTCCCTTCTGGGAAGCAGCCTGTTGGGGAGGGGCACCAGCTCCATGGCTTGGGGAACTCACGGTTCTGGGTAGGCTTGCAGCCAGTCCAGCTGGTCCAGACTGGGGTATGCTGTGTGTCCGGTGACTGATGTGGCCTCATCAGTTGTTCTGTACTGTTCCTGGCTATTTACTATCTGCTCTGGAGGATGAACTAAATCCCACTCCTCACTAAGCTGCCATCTTGGCCACCTTCTGCCTCTTAAATCTTATTAACAACTCACTCCTCCTTAATTATACTCCTATTAATTTTCCTCCTAAATCCCTGCCTCTTACAATATCTATCAAAGTTTGTTCACAGGTCAACAGCAGCCATAATTAACCAGCAGAATTCTGAAAACATACTATTGCTACAACAAAAATTTAAAACCTCCTGTCACAGCCTACTTAATGATGTCTCTGCCTGGCTCAAAGCAATTTTTCCTTCCCCAACTTCACCCAGACACAGCAGGAAGAAGCCAAAAAGAAAACACGATGTCCCTGCTCCCTCCAAAAATTGCTTCAAGCTAAGCTAAGGCATCCCCCCAAATCTAATCGCAGCTCTGGTCAATTTTATTAAAATAAAAAGGCAGGAATGTCAGGTGCCAGAAAATAAAACTTGACATACAAATGGACTCTATGGCATGCAGAACATTCACTTTCTCTCCCTCAGCAGCTCTTCTGACAGGACCTCATGTGAGAGAAAGATAGTGAGCACAAACATGCCAACACCCCACCCACCAGAGGCCAGACCAGATAACCATGAACATGAAGTCATGAACTGCACCAGCCTCATATCTCCCAGTGATGCCTGCAGCTGCACATCATCCTCACCCCTCTTGGTGCAGTTTTTCCTTTAAAACCACAAGCTGTCAGAAAGAGTGCTGGAGCCATTTTTTCCTTTCTCTTTGGCTAGCAGGTTTTGCTGGATCCCACCTGCCTGATCTCCCTTTGCTCTCTGTTTCTTTCTCTCTAGCAATAAACTATTAAGCTTTAATTCACTGTCTCATGTGGAATCCTTTAACAAATCCATCCCTAAGAGTGTGAACCTAGTATTAAAATTGCTTTATCTTAAAGTTGAGCATGAGGATATTAAAAATACATTGTGAAGAAGAATTTTGTCTTGGGGGAAGGCACTGGCTCAAAAGCCACTACTAGTTTGACACTTAAAAATTACGTGACCAAAACCTTCCAACTTTGAAGCTGAAGAAGGTAAACCTCTCCATTATTGCATTACAAGTTGTGGAATCTCTTAAGTGCACAGACTGTCACATTGTATATTGATGTGAAGTCCTATTAATGCAAAGAAGTCAATGCTTGCCAAATTATTCTGTAAATTAAATTAAAAGTAATTCCTAAGAATTTTTTAATGTCATACTGGAAGCCATGGACTATAGTTAACAGTATAATTTTTTTTTAATATTCTTTCACAAATTGTAACAAAGGTACTATACTAATGCAAGGCGTTAAATAGTGTAAGTACATGGAACCCTGTTGTGGTAGTTAGATTCAGTTGTCAACTTGGCCAGATGAAGGGACCTAGTTCTGTTGCTGTGGCCATGAGCCAATGGTATGTGAACCTCATCTATTGCTGATTTACATCTGCAGTCAGGTAGGAGGCGTGCCTGCTGAAATGAATGACGTTTGACTTAATTGGCTGGTGCTTAAATGAGAGACTGCAACATAGCACAGCCCAAGCAGCTCAGCATACCTCGTCTCAGCACTCACAGCTCAGCCCAGGCCTTTGGAGGTGCAGAAAGAAGTCACCCCAGGGAAAGTTGCTGGAACCCAGAGGCCTGGAGAGAAGGCCAGCAGAGACCATCCTGTGCCTTCCCACGTAAGAAAGAACCTCAGTGGAAAGTTAGCTGCCTTTTCTTTGAAAAACTAACAAAATAAATCCCCTTTTATTAAGAGCCAATCTGTCTCTGGTGTGTTGCATTCCAGCAGCTAGCAAACTAGAACACCTGTATTTTATGCATGGTTTTCTATAAACCTACAACTTCTCTAATAAATTTTAAAATGTCACACAGCTTCCAAAGTGCATCCAGACTAGCATAAAATTAACAAGGGGAGGATTCAGGTCCAAAGTATGGAGTAGATAGGTTTATAAATCAAGTCCTCCACTAGAAAAAAATGAAAGAGATGGAAAAAAAAGACTGGAATTGATGAAGTGGTAACCCTGAAACCAGAATGAACTTTGAGAACCACTACAGGAGTGCCAGAGGAAGGGAGGGACTGCAGAGAGGTCAGCTTCTATACAATGGCCAGGCCCTATTGCTCAGCTCCAAAGCAACAGCTGTGGAAATAGCTGGCAGCAGTTAGGGCACTGGGGTTCAGGGGTGACAGCCAGGACTAGGGAAGATGAGGAAAACTCTTCTGAAATTTGGGGTTGAGGATTGAGAGTCTAGGGGATCCCTGAATGACCAGCACAGAAGCGGGCCTCAGTTTCAGCCTGGGTAGCTAACACTTTCTGCTGCAACACCCCCACCCCACCCTGCCCCAGCATCCACCTGAACATAAAGAACAAGTCCACCATCTTTAGCTTCTTTTAAAAATTATTTTTCCTTCTGTGTGTGGGCATTTCCAGGTCTGGCAGATCCCCAAGGGCACCCCATAAGCTCAGGACTTGGTTTCAGCCCTCCACATAGCTCTGCCTCTCTGCTCCTGGCCTCACACCTGCATCTACCAGGACTTAAACATCCAGGGTGCTTTTTCATTGGTTGACTTTCTTCTTTCTCTATCTTGTGTTGTTTAGTCTGGTGAGTAGCTAAGGGTCCAGGACAGATGCTCTAGCCTTGGTTTCACTCAAAAGTGGTGTCTTCTGGCCTTACACTAGGATCTAAAGGGATGTAAAGGGTGTGAGAATAGTTCAGTGGTAGAATTCTCGTCCGCCATGTGGGACACCCGAGTTCAATTCCTGGTCCATGCTCTTCCCAAACAAACAAAGAAACCAACAAAACAAACAATGACTTCAGCAAATGATGCTGCAATAATGGAATATTCATATGGAAAAAAGAATGAAATGTGACCACACCATACAACATACAAAAAAAAAAAAGTGGCTGTAAAGAGCCACAGTGCACCTCTTATATTAGAATGTGGCTAAAGAGAGAAAAATTAGGTTGTATATACATGTTCTTAGAATGAAAGTTCAAGCAGACAAACATAGGACTGTACAATGCTGTCACCAAGCGAGGGTTCATTACCTGATGTGTACAGAAGTCAAAGCTCTGACACCAGGATTTTGTGAAAAGAAAGAGCTTTATTGTAAGGTAGCCAAACAAGGAGACAGGAGAAAGTCTCCAATCTGTTTCCCTGAGTCTAAAGTTTAGGGATTTTTATGGGATTCAAACAAAAAGAGATGGAGAGACAAATGTCATTTAAGATGGCATCTGTTGATTCATATGTTTTTGTTTACATTTAGGGATTGTGCAAATATGGGCCCTTGAAATCTGATAAAAGCAAGCTGGGTAAGCACAAACTGGGAAGTCAGGGGCTGTAAGCAAACCACTCAGCATAAGACAAAAACTGCATAACAAGGAAAAGAAATAAGCTAACAAAAAAAACTAAAATTACAAGTAAAACTGCTGATTATAGCAGTTACAACACAAATGTGAACCCTACTGCAAACAATGGACTATAATAATAGTACAAATATGAAAATGTGCTTTTATGAATTGTGAAAAATGCATCACATAATGCAAAGTGTTAATAAGGGAGTATGTGGAAATGGTATTTTATGCATGATTTTTCTGTAAACCTACAAGTTCTCTTATAAATTTTAGTTCGTAGCCCTACTTTCTACTCCCTACTAGATCTAAAAGGCAAATGTATAAAAAGTAATGATAAATCACTGGATTTGGACTCATATAAATATGTAATTTGTAATAAGAATAACGTAACAGCGGGGGCTATAAACTATAGTTTATAGTTCTCATAACCTAAGACCATAGTTTATGTATATTATCAAAGTTGTTGTCAAAGAAAACAAGCTTGATATAGATCTGGGATGTTAAATTTAAGCCCCATGGTAACCACAAAAAAATATTAGAGAATATGCAATCTCAGAGACAGAAATTAATGTATAGGTTACAAGATGTGGGGTGGAGGGGGAATGGGGAATTAAGACATAATGGGTGCAGGATTTCTGTTTGGGATGATGGAAAACTGTTAGAAATGGGTGGTGGTGGTGAGGTCTCTGCAACATTGGGAATGTAATTAATCCCACTGAATGGAATTCTTGCATGTAGTTGAGATGGAAAAGCTTATGTTGTAATATATTTCCACGATTTAAGAAAAGAAAGAAAGAGAAACCAAAGAATGACATTAAAGACATGCATTAACCTGCGCAGGATCTAATAATGGAGCAGGGAGAACTCAAAAGGACATAAAAGGACATGTAAAAAATCATAATATAGACTGTAAGCTTTATATCAATGTAAAATTTCTTGAACTTGATAACTGTACTTATGGTGGTTACTTTTGTAACCACCTTTTTAGGTAATGTACATGGAAGTGTCAAGAAGCACTATGTATATAACCTACTTTCCTATGTTCAGAAAATAGATAAATAGAATGATATGAAGAATGGGTAAAATGCTAAAACTGCTGGATGTGGGTATCTGCAAGAGGGATTGTGGGAGTTTTCTATATTGGTTTTGTATTATTTTTGCAAGTTTCATGTAAATTAAAAATTATTTCAAAATAAATTTTTTAAAGAAAAAAAATCATGCTATGGACACACTTTGTAGATGCACTATATGTGGGAAAACAGGGCCCTTCCTGCTTCAACATTATAGAAATCATGCCAGAGAGAAACCTTAGGAATGTGATTGAATGTGGGAAGACCATCTTTATTTCCAGTTCTATTGGAGGTAAAATAAATGTAATGACAATGCAAATGGAATGATTACCCTCCCCCCTACATGGGACATGACATCCGGGGTGAAAGTCTCTCTGGTGATGTGGGAGATGGCTCCCAGGGATGAATCTGGCCTTGGCACCATGGAGCAAAAATTTCATCCTGACCAAAAGGGGAAAAAGAAGTGTAACTGATAAAGTATTGGTAGGCAGAGAGAATTCAAATAGAGTTGAGACGCTACTCTGGAGGTTGCTGTCATGGAAGCTTCAGTTAGACATTACTACCTATCATAACCTGGACTGTTCCAGCCAATCTTAAAAGAATACCTAGGGTAATATATAGGATTCCATGCACTAGAGTAATATTCCAGAAACCTACAACCTCCAGATAGGTCCCCCTGAAACCCAGAGGGCCCAGCCTCTCAAGAACATCAGATAGTTCCATTTCCCTACCCCATATTAGTGACAGATCTTTCCAACATGAAAGAGTTAGAATGGTTATAGCCCAAACACCCCTAAAGAGAGGGATAGGAAGGTCAAAGGTGATGGTGGAGTATACAGAGAAGATAGGATTTAATAAATGAATATGATTGCTGAATCATTAAATTGATATCTCTTTTAGTTTCCTGTATCTTAGAGTAGCTAGAAATAAAAACTTAAAATTGTGGAATTGTAACCCATGTCAAACTCTGAAATATGTTCTACAACTAACTGTTATGCTGTGCTTTGAGATTTATTGCTTTTTTTGTATACATGTTATTATTCACCAAAAAAAAGAAAAAAGTTGATTATTGTGATAAAAAAATTTAAGTCCTCTAGCCTCTTATATTCTGGAAGAGCTAAAAGGAAAAATCTGAGAGGATTGTATGGTAACCCATAACAAACTCTGGGATCTGTTCTGTAACCATTTGTTGGAGAGTGCCTTGAAAACTATTGCTTTTTTATTTCTTTGCTTTGTATATATGTTATACTATACAATAACAAAAGTTTTTTTAAAATGACTTAGGGAAAGTTTTAGCAAAGGATTAACTTTCCAGAGAACCCTAACAGAGAGACACCCTATAATTGCAACAACTGTGAAAAGACCTTCAAGCAATATGAATCACTTTACATGTAAAAAATCATACAGGATAGAAACCATATGAATACAGTCTTTATCATGATCACTTCACCCATGTGTTTTGCCCAATTCGATATCAGATAAATTATATTGGATCAAAGTACTATGGATGTAGTGAATATGAGAAGGTGTTTAGCAATATTGCAAACCTATTCTCCATCAAGGAGTTTGTACAGGAGAGAAACCATATGAATGTAGTAATGGGGGAAATTCTTTAGTTTGAATCTTTTAGTCAGTATAAATTCACATTGGAGAAACATCCTATATATATATATATAATAAATGTGGTACAACTTTTAGGCATTGTAAATCCCTTATTCATCACTTATAAACTCATATGAGAGAAGGCCTCTAATGTAATAATTGTCAGAATTCTTTCTGTTCAAGGGCATCCTTCATTCTACATCAAACACAATAAAAATAAATCTTACATTTGTAAGAAATGAAGCAAAGCACTCATTAAGAATTCTTGTTAGACTTCAGAACATTCATGCTAGAACAATTAAGCCTTTCTTTGTTATGAAGCTAACAGTAAATAAATCTCCAGGAGAGCAAACTGCCATAGAAGTGAATATACAGAGGCTTAGCAAGGTGCGCGTTTTAGTTCATCCTCCAGAACAACTACTGAATAACCAGAAACAGTACAGAACAGTTCCTGGAGCCACAGCAGTGACCGGACACACAGCATACCCCAGTCTGGACCAGCTGGACCGGCTGCAAGTCTCCCCAGAACCGTGAGTTCCCCAAGCCTTGGTGGCCGGCGGCTAGCTCCCCTCCCCCACAGGCGGTTTCCCAGAGGGAAAGGAAAGACACTCTAACAGTAGCAGGGAATGAGTACAACAAAACACCAATTGTGGCATTAATTAACAAATTCTGATTACGAAAAATAGCCCCCAGCTCACGCGAACCTAGTCAAGACGGAGGTCGCTTAGTGGGCTAACCGGAAAAGCGGAAAGGGGACAAAACGGGGGTTTTCCCGGCGGTTGCTACGGAGACTTGGCAGTCTCCAGATTCAGCGGCGGGACCTCTCAGGCTGCGGCTGCCCCACGCATAGGCAGAAACAGACTGCTCCCAGGGCTGTCTCCCACATGCGCCTTCCCCAGGGGAGGGGTGAAGCCCAAC
>PVIY010055617.1:0-13664 GCA_004026745.1 Myrmecophaga tridactyla | reverse complement strand
TGTGCCGGTGGCACCCTCCACTCGAGCCTGGCCGAGGCCTCCTGTGGGCACAGGTGACCACTCTGAAGGCGAGGAGTGCTCGTTCCCTGCACCCTGAGGGATGACCAGTGCTCCTGTGTCCCTGTCCCTGCCATGTGGGCAGCGTGTTGAGTCCTACTCAGCTTAAGGGCCACGACTGTATGTTGGCTAATCTGCCAGTGGAAACAGCTCTGTGTCCTTCCTTCCCACGAATCGAGGGTTGTCCAGCTTGAGAGCAAAAAGCAGCTTCGAATTAGTCATATATGGGAACCTTCCCCTTCTGCTAAGCTCCTGCGCTCTTAGGTTCACCTGTGCGACCATCGCAGAAGCCCGGGAACCTGTTCCCAGGCCCCCGGCCCACACTCTGCAGTGCAGGGAAGTCTAGGGGCCTTGCGGGCAGGGGAGGTGGCAGCTTGGCTGCATGTGCCTGTGGGAAGGAATGGGCTTTTCTACCCTCTTCCTTCAACTCTAAATCGATATTAATAGCTACTTCAAAAGGTTAAATTTAATAACAAATCTCTATGACTAACGCGTTAGCAGTAATAATAGCTTCTGTTACCAGGAACATACCATGCTTATGGATTCCGTCCCCTCATCTTCGTGAGGCGGGCAGCCGTGTGTGTCCCTCTTAGAGCTGAGGACATGGCCTAGGGAGACCGAGAAATTTCACACAGCAAGACAGTGGAGAAGACGGGATTTGAGTCGTGGTGGGCTTTTAGCCACTGAAACCTGCTCTGCTGTGGGAGAGAGGAGAGGCCAGAGAGTGTGCCCCAGGGCAGAAGCTGTCATTCAAATGTGAAAGATGCGCATTCTCCCTGCCCAGGAGCTGCTGTGAGTCTGGCTCCCCCGGAGACAGGGGTGGGGGTCCCTGGGAGGCAGGGGTGGGTTCTCCTGGATGCAGAGGTGGGGTCCCTGGGAGGCAGGGGTGGGGACCCCAGGGAGGGGTGGGGTCCCCAGGAGGCAGGTGTGGGGGTCCCCGGGAGGCAGGGGTGGGGGTCCCCGGGAGGCAGGGGTGGGGGTCCTGGAGAGGCAGGGGCGGGGTCCCTAGGAGGCAGGGGTGGGCTCCCTTGGATGCAGAGGTGGGGCTTCCCGGGAGGCAGGGGTGAGGGTCCCGGGAGGCAGGGGTGGGGGTCCCTGGGAGGCCCTGGTGGGGCCAGATGGGAGGAAATGGAAATGTTTAGTCTGGAGAAGCAGAGGCTTAGGAAAGGAAATCTGAGCTCTCCTCAAGTAAGTGAAGGATTTATTGGCCCCAAAATAGAAAAATAGATCAGCCTAACAGAATGGAGAGTCTGGAAATAGATCTAGCTATACCTAAGTGCTCCTGCAGGGTTTGGGAAGCGCCCAGAACAGGGGAGAGGAGACATGAGGTGCGTGGTGCAGCCTAAGGCTGAGTGAGCGGAGGAAGGCGCTCCCGGTCCAAACCCAAAACTTCTCCCCGGGGTGCTCTCTGCAGCCGCCCCCACACCCACCATCTCCTCCTGCGCCTCCAGGACTGACGGCTCCAGGTGAGCGAGGGGCACAGACCTTCCGTGGGCTTCATCCCATTCTGTCCACATCTAAATCGTCTGGCCCCGAGCCACCGCTCCACGGACAGGCCACTCCATTTATCGTCCACACAGGACCCCCGAGAGTGGAAGGAGGCACCGCTGGTCTCAGCAGGACAGCGGGTGTTGACAGGCCCGTCCTGGGCAAACTGGATGTTGGGACTCCCCCACCCCCCATGACTTCCCCTCCTACCATCCTCCCCCTGACAGAGAGCCAGGAGTGCCCCCCACCCCAGGCCTGTGGTCAGCACACCCCTCCCGACGGTCTCTGGGCTCCGGTGGGGACTCAGGGGACTGCTCGGCCGGGTCCTCCCCACGGGCAGCTGCCCCGTCTCCTTGTCCTGGTCTTCCCACCACGGAACCCGCTGCACAAAGCACCCCTAGTTACTCAGGTACACGCATGCCAGCCTCTCCCTTTCCCGGGACCTGGTGAGGGCCCACTAGGTATTTGTTAAGTGAATATCTTGACTTGGTGTCACCTTCAAATACAGCCTTGCTTTCTCATCAGTGACAGCTTTTGATGCTTGATATACAGAGATGCTCATTTCATAGGCCAACACGAAGAGGCTGTCTTGGCCAAACTGCTTGGAAGTGTGGTGAACTTCAAGCTCCCCTGGCTACCTGCAAAGGAGCTCGATGGCTGCTAGATTTCTTAATTATACCCAGAGTAGGGAGAGCTGAGACAGACTGCCTCGGGCCAGGCCAGCGGCTGCAATGCTGTTTAAGAAAGATAATTAGTTGTATGGGGTTGGGGCCAGGGCTGAGAGGTAAGTGGTTCCTGGGATAGGTAAACCGGGGGGTGCACCCAGCCACACCCCCTCCCACAGAGTCTCCTGCTGTTCTGGATATTTTTAGGTTATCAATTGATTTCTTTCTACGCTACTGCAGAGTGCTTTGGGCGGTTTTATGAAGCAAGGTGACACAGTGGAAAGGTCAGTGCTTCGCTCTGGGTGAGCTAGCCTCCTCATTCTCAACAACTAACTCATCTCTGGGGCTCAGCTTTCTTATCTGTAAAGCTGAGATAACACCTGACAAAAGGGCTTTTGTGAAGCTAGAGGAAATACAAGTAAAAACTCTAGTCATGGGGGCTGATGCAGTGGACGCCCTATAAACGCAAAGCTTGTCTTACCAGATTGTACCAGTTGGTCCTTCCTACTGCATTTGGAAAAAGTTTTATGAAACAGCAATCATAGATAGCCACCTCCCAAAACATTCTGATTCCAAGGGCCCTGAACCTTGGTATTAAGAGTCAACACCTGAGATTCCGTCTTTTGCATCATGACCCTAAAAGCCCATGGAGCAAAGTGACTGGGAAGCTTCGGGAACAGGAACTGGAGTTGCGGGGGCTGGTGGGCCCCCCCCCACTCACAGGCCCAGTGGGCACCGGCCCTCAGCCTGGCCTTGTGGACCCCCAGCCCCCTCCCCCACGCTGTAGGGTCTGTCCTACGAGGCCACAAAACAAGAGCCCAAACTGAGAAGCCGTGTTCTTTTGTGGAAAAGTCCCCTTAGAAAGCCTCTGCTCCTGCGGTGATGGGTGTGACAAGAAGGGGGGACACTCACTGGCTCTCGTGAAAGGGGTTTTCGTAAGGGAGACACTCACTCTACAGATGTGCCGGAGTTGGGGATGTGCCCTCCCGTATCTGACACTGAGCAGAAAAAATCCCTCATCCAACATTTCCAAAGACAATTACTAGAACTCTCAAAGGTCGAGCTAAGCGTCCCCATTTCCTAGACCCTTATCCTCCACCATGAGTAAGGAGGAGAGAAAAGCTTAAAGGTGTTTAATTTTATACCTGATGTTAGATGTTCTTAGCATACTAGTATAACAACTCGAAAAATGTAGCTTTCCTGACAATATTTATTAAGAGCCTTTCATGTCCTTCAATCCAGGAATTTAACTTAAGCAATTGTCTTCAGTGGACACAAAGGTGCTCATGCTAAAGTTCTTTATGGTATTGACAATTAGGAACAAAGCAAGGAATAATTAAGGGAATAATTAAGTCACTACAGGCTGGAAAACGACATCCTTATTTGAAACATGTGTTCAAATAATATAAATGACACGGGAAAGTCTATAATGTGAAATGAAAACAGAAGGTTTTGAAAGTTAAATACAGCAGTAACAGAAAACACCCATCAGGCTGCCTTCTACAAATTTAGAATTTGTGATAATTCAGATCACTGGATTGAGAAGCAAACAGAAGTGAAACAACTTGCAAAGGTAAATAAGATGGGTGTGGGAGAGAAGAGAGAACACTTTTACCTACTTTTAAAATATTTTCAAAGTATTTTAAAGACTATCTTACAAATAAGAAATATTGCAAAGCTTTATTACAGCTCCACAAGCACCTCTCCTTTCCTAAGATAATTCAAACCGCTGCATCTAGAGGCTCAGGCTACTATGGCAGCCTGAGCGGAAGCCTCTCTCTTCTACTGTGCATATGTTTCTTCCAAACATGTAGACACGATGCTTAAAGTTGATGGGAAAGGGAAAAAGGCTGGTCTCAGGAACAAAGACAGAACTGAGGAACTAGGTTCAGACGCTAAGCCCTGGAGAATACACCTGGAAGGGAGAGGGTTTCAATGCCCCTGTTTGGGGAAGGCGTATTGGGGTCCCAGGCTCTTGGTGAACGGGGAGCTGAAAATGAATTTCCTTTGTAAAGCTGGGTCTCTGGAAAGGTTGTCCCACCTGATAAACGGGAACTAGAACAATTCAGCTCACTTCCCCAGGAAAAGGGAAAGTAACCGAACCTAGAATGATAAACCCAGTCACAGTCAATTCAAGGATAAGAATGAGGTGAAGACATCATCATACACATGAAGATAAGAGAAAATACCAATCACTGACCCTAGCCGAAGAAACTGTTAATGGATATACTTCAGGGAAAAGGAATCTGAAGCTGAAGTGAAAAACCGGACGCCAGAAGCAAATGAGCAAAGAAACAGGTAAACAAGTTGGTAAATCTAAATACATATTTGCTGTAAAACAAGAATAGTGACAAGTACTGTTTGAGAATTGCAAGCAAGCAAGGTGCCACAAAACACGAGAAGCAGTGGCATGCGCCACAGGAGGGGCAATTCAGAGTGAAAGCATTCTAAGGCCCTTCATTTGTTCAGGAGACAAGTGGAGACTTTGATTAACCTTAGACTTTGTTAAGCACACCTACTGAAAATATAACAAAACCACTAATAGGATAGAAATGAAATTTAAAAATTCCCTTTCAGTGGAGGAAAAAAGGAACAAATAAAGCTCAATCCAATAGAAAATAGAGGAGAAAGCAAAACAAAAGCCTAGTAAAAACATAAAATATGAGGGTGGATATAAGCCTGAATATATCAGTAATCATAATAAATGTAATTGAATTAAATCCACCCACTAAAAGATAAAAAGCTTTAGACTGAATTGTTTACAAATCCATCTATATGCCATTTATAAGGAACCATATAAAGAAAAATATATGCTAATCTAACTTATGAAAAGAGAGGTAAAACACCAAAAATTTTTTTAAATGTCACTGCTAATTATAGTTTTCCTTGGAGTGTAAAGCTGATACATATTATAAAATCTATTTCTAGGATTGACATCATTAATAGAGAAAAGAAAAAAAGCTATGATTGTTAGAAGAGCATTCAATAAAATTAAGCACCCATTATTATGTTTGTTTTTAAAATGTTCTAGCAAACTGATGCAATCATGAGGATTTAGAAGCATTTTTATTAAGATTACAAAAAATGCAGATATCCCGTCCCCATTGCTACAACTAAAAGACCAAGCTAAAGTGATAAGACAAGAAAAAAATAAGAATTATAAGGCATGAAAGGAAAAGATAAGGATGTGATTTGATAAGGTTATGGTTGACTACAGAGGAAAATCCAATACTTCATGGCAATAATTATAAGTAATGAGAGAAAGGTCAGAAATTTTGATAAATATCAAGATTGTCTTAGAAGAAAAAAAGCAGTTTTCTTATGCAAGGGTGTTACCCATGTAGAAAATCTAATAAAAGGTAAGACTCTATGAACATTAGGAACAGAACATGTGAGATAATTTAGAATAAGCCTCATAAATATGCACAAAACTTCATGGTGAAAATTAGAGAACTTGATTAAAAAAACAGAAATATCTCAATAAATTGGAAATTAAATCACATTGATGTATTAACTCTCTCCTCATTACTTCTAACAAAAATCCCAAATGCGTTTTTCATGAAGCTTGGTAAAATTATTTTAAAGTTCAAATGGAAAAGCAAAGTGTCAAGAGTAATTAAGACAAGCCTGGAGGAGAACAAGGAAGCAGCGCTGCTCTGCAAGTATCGAAACTTATTTTAAGGCCAAGGCACTTAAGACAGTGTGCTGTGGTGCAAGGGAAGAGAAACAAAACCATGCAATAGAACAGAGAGCTAAAAGTCCTCAGTATCCTTATGCGTGGGGCATAATGAAACACCAGAGAAAGCGAAAGCTATCTCATAGAATGTGCTCGGATTCTGTAAGGCAAAATGAAGTCAGATACCAACCTTATGCCAAACACAAAAATATATTTCAGAGTAAAAACCAAAGAAAGCACAGTATGCACAAATCATGGTAAAACACTGATAAATCCTACTACCTCATTTTGTTTTTATGACAAAATTTATGAACAAGATTCAATAAATGACAAGCAAGAAGAAGTTATTTGCAATGGATATAACAAAGGATTCATATTCAGAATATATAAAGAATTCTAAATAATGAATAAGAAACATAGAAAAATGTTATTGAAAATAGGCAAAACAAACATAATTTACAGAAGAAAACTTAAATGGCCAGTAAAAAGATTATTAGGGAAATGAAGAATCACAAAACACCATTTTATACCATCAGTTTGGTAAAAAAAAAAATTTTTTTAAATGCTGATACCAAGTGTTTGCAAAGTTGTAGAGAAATAGGAGGAACTCTTTCTAATATACCACTGGCAGGAATATAAACTGGTATATCTTTTTTGGAGAAAAATTTGGCAATATCTGACACAGTAGAAGACGTATACAGTACATGATCCAGAAATTCCATTTCAACGTATTCACCCTCAGAAACTCTAACACTTACATACAAGGGGACATGGGGAGAGGATGTACACTGCGACTCTGTAACAGCAAAAAGGAAAAAAAAGGCAGTGACCTAAATGTCCATTAAACGGGCAGTGAACGGGGGGGTGGGCATCTGACGAGATAATCCTTGGTTTTCAAGGAACACGATGTCATCAGTCGCATCCAACACTGCAGAGGGGTATGGGCCCCTGTACTGCATACAGGATGGTTCCATAAACCCACAACTTAGGTAATAAAAAAAATGAATCCAGATAAAAAATAATAAAACTCCAGTTTTTAATTTTAAATGAATGAATGCTATTGTATGAATAAAAATAGAGTGATCTAAAAAGTATTTGAGAATCAACTTAGAGAATGATGCACACAGTATGATACCTTCCTAAATATCAAAAACATTCAAAATTATACTACATAGATACATGCATTTGTTAGGGTTTTCTAGAGAAACAGAATCAGCAGGAAATATCTATAAATATAAAATTTATAAAAGTGTCTCACGTAACCGTGGGAACACAGAGTCCGAAATCCGCAGGGCAGGCTGTGAAGCCGATGATTCCGATGGAGGGTCTGGACAAACTCCACAGGAGAGGCTCACCAGCCAAGACAGGAAGAGCCTGTCTCTTCTGAATCCTCCTTAAAAGGCTTCCAGTGATTAGATTTAGCATCACTAATTGCAGAAGACACTCCCCTTGGCTGATTACAAATGGAATCAGCTGTGGATGCAGCTGATGTGATCATGACCTAATCCTATGAAATGTCCTCATTGCAACAGACAGGCCAGCACTTGCCCAACCAGACAAACAGGTACCACCATCTGGCCAAATTGACCCAGGAACCTGACCATGACAATACATATTTGGTGAAAAGAATAAAAATATCCCTGAGAAAAATGCCCACCAAGTTCAAGGCAATGGTTGTTTCTGAGGAAGACGGTGGTGGACAGGGAGTGAGCAGGGCTGAGAGGAAAGAAAGGCAATGTCGAAATATAAGACAGCATTAGTATTTATGGACTCTGGGCAGGAGATCAATAGACATTTATTTTATCATTCTTTGAACTTTTATGAAACATGTTTGAAATTTTTCACGATAGAAATAATGCATTTTCTTTTAAAGCATTTAAAGGGGAAGGCTGTTTCCATGATCTCTGTTGTGGCCACTGCACCTGCAGCTGGGACTTTTCTTCGCTCCTGCACCCTGAGTCCCTTCGTGGGTACTGGAATCGTTGGGGGGTCCATCGGCCAGGGGCACCGCCTCTTAGCAGAGTCGCCAGGCATGTGGCGGAAGCGTGAGCAGAGAGTGGAGAGGGAGCGGCCTCAACCCACGCGTGCCACTGGCAGCTATAAGTCGGGTCCATTTGAAGTTCAGAAAAAATACGGGTCTTTGATGTTCCCTTGGGAATTCTCAAATGATTCCATTTTCATGATATACAGATTTGGTATCACAAGTTAGCATGGAAATTCAAGGACGCTGCCCTGATCTGGTGGCTGCTTTCTGGCGGTGGCGGCTGCGTGTGCAGGTCAGGCCTGTGGGAATGCTCGCTGCCAGGCCGAAAGCTTGGGGGGGCTCTGCAGCCTCCGCCCTGCGGTAAGTGTCTTTAAAAACAGAGTAACAGCCGTGAATGGGGATATGAGACACCAGTTCAACAAAAAGAAGGTGCAAGACAGTGTGAAAGGTGCCGATCTTTTGAGGTTGAGAGAGAGTGTGCGAGAGAGAGCAAGAGAGAGAGAGAGCGCGCGCAAGAGAGCAAGAGAGTGAGTGCGAGAGAGCGCGCGTGGCCATCAATGTCACGGGGCGACTGTGACTCTGGAGCCCTCTGTTTCCCGCCATTGCGCTAAGCACGGAAAATGAACTTGCAATTGCTCATAGCTGCTGCGTTTGCCCTTCCAGCTTCCCACGCCTGACATTGGAATTGTTCTCCAAAGGCCACCCCAAGGCCCACTAATTGATAAATGTGCATTTCATGGCCGAAATGAACTGAGTCCTGGGGTGGCAGCCCGTGAGCACTCCCCTCCCCCCGCAGGCGTGCTGGGGGAGACGGACTCGTGGGGGGCAGGGTGGGGCTGCCAGGCCTGGAAGGAGAACCTCCATTTACCAGCCAGGACTGGACGTACACCACGTCAGAGGAAAGGCCTTGCTTCCATTTTGTAAACCCTCTTTGGCAACACATTTTTTCTGTTTTATTTTATTTTACTGTACTTGATATGTTTTCCAAGTCTATCAAATCCTACCTGAAGCCAGGAAAAAGACTCAGTAAGTAGAAGACAGGGAAGAGCGTGGCTCTGGAAAAATAATTGATGAAAGTAAAGGAATTCATTTTACAAAGGAATATTTAGAAAAAAGTTTGTGAATTTGATCTTATAATCACAACTCTGTGTAAAAATGTAGGAAAAAAACAGAAATATGCTAAAATACAATAATTACCTTTGAATATTAGGATGCTTTCAGATATTCCTACTTTAGTATTTTCAGGATTCTTTATCATTATCATCTTAACTTTATAATGATAACTGTCCATTACTTTTTTCTTTTTTTTGGCTTGGGCAGGCTCTGGGAATTGAACCCGGGTCTTCAGCATGGCAGGCAAGAACTCTGCCACTGAGCCACCATGGCCCGCCCTGTCCATTAGTTTTTAAAAGACCTGTTTACATAGATAGTGTACGATTCTCAAATGTTTAGCAATTACCTATTTACTTAATGCCTCAAAAGTGCTCTTGACTAATTTTAGCCAAGCTGATGAGGGAATGTTCTCCATTTCCACTAATAAGCACACAAGCACTTCTGGCTACCCTGAGTTTTCAAACAAACACTCAAGCTCTGGCATGACCGGGTTTGGCTCTGATGGCTGAGCGTGTGCCTCAGTGGCTGCAGGCCTCGCTGACCTCCTCTCTTCTGGGGGGATAATGGGAACCGGGCACAGCCTTGCTCTGCAGATTGGCTCGATGCATGCACCAAGAAGCCGGGGCCATTTTGGCATGGAGCATGGAGAGGTTAGTCTCTTCCTCTCTCCTCCCGCCTTCCAAGTGGACCATGCCTGACCTGGTGGACAAGCAGGTGAGAGAACACCACCTCTGCTTTTAGCTGGGATCTTGTCCCCACTTGGGGATGCTGAGCTGAGTCGTTCTTCAGAGGGAGATGCTGACCTGGGCACAGGCCGGCGATGAGACCTGTGAGGCCGGGTGAGGGTGGACTCTGCAGATGGGAGCCAGGGGAGTCGGACCTGCTCCCTCGGGGGCGTGGAATGCAAGGTGGACAGCACTGACCATGCCTCGTGAGTGGATGCAGAGCAGCCAAACTCAGAGAGGCTGAGATGCTGCATGTGGTCAGGGGGCAGCTGGCGTCCCATGGACCTGGGAAAGGGGGCAGCGGCAGCAGAACCCTCGGATCCCGATGCCTCTCCAGGGGTAGTTTTGATGTTTATCCTTAAAATAAGTCCTATGTGCAAACTGATGTCCACAGGCAGAGCAGACCACATTATCCCACCTGCACCACGCCCACTGCCACCACAGCCCTGCACTACCCGCGCCTCCCTCGTCCCCCAGAGGGTCTGCCCTGGCGGGTGCCGAGGCTGACACCAACCCTCAACCCTGCTGAGGACATCCCGGGCAGGCTCGCGCCGCCTCCCCTCCGCGTCCCCCATGCCTCTCCCAGCGCCAGCTTCTCTCCATGGTCGCGGTGAGAGTCAGCCCTGAGCACACAACCTTCCTCTGCTGAGCAGCTTCTGCTCATCTCTCCACCCGGCCCACGCCCTCCCCACGAAAATCTCAGCGCAGGTGCCACTTCAGCTCTAACAGGGTCCGCAGGAGCCACGTCGTCTCCGACGGGGTCTCTCTGCTACCTGTTCTCCCATAGTGGCCGCGCCCATCCATTGTAAACACCTGTTGTTCTGCCGTCCCTGCTGTAAGCTCCTCCTGAGCCGGTTCTGCAGTAGTATCCACGTGCCCCCCAAAGGCAGGGGCCGACGATGCCCATGCGTCAGTACTCACCATTTAAGCCCCCCAGTGATGGCGCTCTGCCTGCACGGGTAACAGGGCTTGCATAACCCGGGAGGCAGCAGAGCTGCGGGAGCCAGGCCCGATGCCAGGCCCCGTTTTGCTTGACCAGCTCCCGCACCTTTAACCACCGCCGTAGGCCTCGGCTTCTGCCCCCGCACAGCAGCCCTGCGCCCACGCCCCCTCCCGCCCCCGCGCCCCCGTCCCCACGCCCCATCCTGCGCCCACGCTCCCTCCTGCCCCCCGCACGGCAGCCCCGCGCCCCCTCCGCGCTCGGCCTCCTGCCCTTCAAGCCGCGCCCCCGCCGCCGGCCCCATCCGGGGAGTCCGCGACGCGGCCCCCAACTCTCATCGTCGTTGTCACTGGCCCCTCCCCGTGCCCCGTGTCCCCCAGCGGGCCCCTCCCCAACACACACTCGTTAGAGCAGAGCCGTCGGTCACCTCGTGGGAGGCCCAAGTCCCCGCGTCTCCAGAGACGCCCGTGTCTGTGCCACATGCCCGCGGCGGGGCGGGCGGCCATGGGGGGCCCCAGCCGGAGCTGCGGGGCTGGCGCTGCGGGGGCCGCGGGGCCGCGGAGAACAAGGCGCTCCTCCCAGAAGTAGGCAGCGGTCCTCGCGGCCCGAGCGCAGGTGCCAACGCAGACCTGCCGGGAGTGCCGTGGAGCCCAGCGCCTCACAGACAGACACACATCTCCCAGCGCTCTCCCAGTGTTTTCTTCCATGGTGCCGCACCTCATTCGTGGTTTTAGGCTGTTTTGTGATGATTTTCGTGTCTGTTCTCCCGCTAGACTGACATCCCCCGAGGGCAGGCTTCTGGCGCGGTCAGCCGCGGGTGCCCAGGGCCAGGCAAGGGAGAGGTCCGGGAAAGACCGCTGAAAGAGGGGATGAACGGATGGGGCAGACACGCCGTCACATGAGCGCAAAACAGTGAGAAAAGAAGCAACAAGAAGTGGGCCCGGCTGTGCAACCGCTGCTTACAAAGCCGATGCTCCCGGAGAAAGCGTAGTCCTCCTGAGCTTTAGTTTCCTCACCTGGAAGAGGACTGCTACCTCACTGGACTGCTGGGGAAATGGACGAGGGAACACGTGCTTGGAGCGTTTCCACAGTGCTTGGGGCGCAGAGGTGGCACAGGCCGAGGGGTGTCTACACACAGTGCATTTCAGGGAGCCTTACCCCCCCCCCGCCCCCGCCCCCGTCCCCACCCCTGCTCTGCTGGCTTCACTGCAGGCGTCTGGGAATACCTGAGCACACGAGGCGAGGCGTGTGAAAGGTGGTAAGAGCTCAGAGGGCGTAACTCCGGCGGCGGAAGGTTGTTTTGCCCTGAAATCTCCTCCCCATGTGGTCAGAAACCCTCCCCTCCCCATTCCATCTCTTCAACAAATATTTGGGACCTTTTGGCGTCCTTCGATTCTCTTAATGCACATTTATAGAGCACCGACAGTATGCTGGACGCTGGCCTGGACTAGGCTCTGCAATACACCGGCGAATCTGAAAGACAAGCAGCGCTCAGTCTGAGGGCTCTGCGTAGGTCAGTCCTGGGAAGACCTAGAGGTCTTAATTATTCACACGTCACCGTAAACAAAACAATGGATGCTTCCTGGTACCACACATCCTCTCTCTTCCCAGCTCCGCCATAGGTTTGCCACATGCATAATCTAATTTACTCTTTATGACAAACATGCAAGACAGTCTTAGAACTGTTTCCATTTCACCGGCTAGAAAACAAAAGCTATGCAGCTGGAAAATGGTGATGACAGGATTTGAATTCAGGTCCACGTGACACTACAGACATAAACTTCTTTCCTCCATGTGTCTGCCAGCCAATGACTTTTTTGGTCTACTTGATTTGAGAATTGGTGAACTGGCATTATTTTATCACCTGCTTCCTTTTATTAAGCAGCATTCGTCTACGATTGTTCATTTTAACGTATGTGTTTCTTGTAGGACCTGATGTAGAAATGGACTCATAAATGCTGGGTCTTCCCTGCATTTGGTACAGATTTCTCCTAAAACTAACCTTAAAATCAGCCAGGCCCCAAGGGTTCTCCTTCAGACTGGGGGTGTCAACCCTGCAGACACCAACCCACACAAGGCCACAGGGGGTTTGTGCTTGCGCCATTTTGTACAATCCCACATCTTAAAAGTCAAATAATCGAGGCGGGATTCTGCGTGGCCAAACAGCAGTCTTTCAGCGATCTAAATTGAAGCCCCAGGCCCTGGAGGCCGCTCCCTCGTCAGACCAGGAGCTCTGTGAAGGAGGACCGTTTTCTTAGGCATCATGTATCCCGGGATCCCACTTCCACCCCTGACCGCCACAGGGGCACAGCAGCTGCTTGCTGTGTGGGTGAGAGAAAATCCTCTCCATGAGGCCCTTCGGGGCGCCAGGGAGGGGTGAGAGGCGGGCGTGGGACACAACTCGGAGCACGTGAAATTCGTCTTTAACTATGTGCTAGAAACCCACGTTTAGTGTCATCTCACACAACTTGCTTTTGAGAGAAAAACAGTGAAATAATTTAAGCAAAAATGTACATGGATGAATTCAGTTTTGAAACTGTCCGACAGGGTCCAGTCCACGGAGAGACCCAAGGACTAAGGAGACACCGAGTCCGCCCTCTAGGGTTCCAGGCTGGTGAGCAAGACAAGAAGGACTGAGGCAAGCGACGGCAGGGACAAGATGATGGTATTGACAGCAACGAAAGTAAAAGCCAAGCATGCCACCAATGGCCTAAAACAGCGCTTTGGCACCTTTGCATAGATTTTGCTCTTCTTCCCAGTTTTATGCCCCAAAATGATGTAATAGAAACAGTGGAACTTCAGGCAGTTGCAGGTAGGTTTTGACCAAAGCAGACTTTCCAGGGCTTATCAAGGAAGGCAGGCACCGCCCCTGAGCCTAACAATTACCAACACGCTTAGACACAATTCCTCAAAGTCTCAAACGCCTCTCCAACCAGGTGTGTGTGCTCACCCTCCCCATGGCGCAGCGAGCCCAGCTTTGAGGAAATGACTTGTCTAGCCCCAACCCCAACCCCAT
>PVIY010055616.1:0-13664 GCA_004026745.1 Myrmecophaga tridactyla | reverse complement strand
TTTTTTTACAGATTTAGGATATTAAATTTAAGCTTCATGGTGACCACAAAAATATCTGAAAAATATAAACAGAGAAATAAGATGGGGATCAAAATGGTACAATACATAAAATCAAATACCATTGAAAGTATTAGTGGAAGAATTTGAGGGACAAAAAAGGTGTAAGACCTACAAAAGCCAAATAGCAAAATGACAGAAGAAAGTTATGGACTATCAGTAGCTACATTAAATGTGAATGAATTAAACTCTCCAGACACAAGGCAAAAATTGGCAGAATGATTAAGAAAGCATGACCCAACTATATACTATTTAGAAGATTCACCTTAAATTGAGACCTTATGATGTTGAAAGTGGAAGGATGGTAAAAAATAAACCACACAGATAGTAACCAAAAGGGAATTGGGGTAGTTATGATGATATCAGATAAAATAAACTTTAACCAAAAACATTACAAAAGTCAAAGAAGAACATTATATACTAAAAAGGTCAGTGCAACAAAAAGACATAACAGTGACAAATATATATGCATCTAATGACAAAACCCAAAAATATATGAAGCAAATATTGACTGATTTGAAGGGAGAAATGGATGGCTTTACATTAGTCATAGTAGACCTCAAAACACCACACTTTCAATAATGAATAGAACTTTTAGATAGATGAGCATTAAGGAAACTGAAGTCTTGAACAATACTATAAACCAACTAGACCAAACATATATAAATTCCTCACCTAACAGCAGCAGAAAACACATCTTTCTTTATTGTACAAAAGTCATTCTCCATGATAAACCATATTTTGCATCACAAAACAAGTATCAATAGATTTAAAAATACTCAAACCATGCAATGTATCTTGTCCAAACAAAATGGAATGAAATTAGAAATCAATAAATAGGGAAAACTGGAGAATTCACAACTTTGAAGAAATTAAACAACACACCCTTAAAGAAACAATGTCAAAGAATAATTCACAAGGCAAATCAGGAAATATCTTGAAGTGAAAGAAAATGAAAACACAACATAACAAAAGTTATGTGTATAACAATGGCAGTGCTGAAGGGAAATGTATAACTCTAAGCATTGTATTAATACAGAAGAAAGATTTCAAATCAGAGACTTAATCTCATGACTGGGGGATCTATAAAAAGAAGGGCAACCTATATGTAAAATGATCTGAGGGAAAGAACTCAGTGGTGAAGGAATGAAAGGTTTTCCTCTAAGATCAAAAACAAGACAAGGATACTCACTGCCATCACTATTATTCAACGTTGTACTGGAGGTTCTAGCCAGAATAATTAAGCAAGAAAAAGAATTTAAAGTAAAAACTTTCCCTATTTGCAGATGACATGATCCTATATAGAAAAAATTCTGAAAAAATTGCAACAAAGCTACTAGAGGTAGTAAACAAATTCAGCAAAGTGGCCGAGCACAATATCAACACCCCCAAGTCAGTGGTGTTTCTATACACTAATAATGAACAATCTGAAGAAGAAATCTAGGGGAAAAATCCATTTACAATAGCAACTAAAAAAATCAAGTATCTAGGAATAAATTTAACCAAGAATGTAAAGGACTTACACATGGAAAATATTCAAAGCATTGCTAAAAGAGTCAAAGAGAACCTAAATAAAAGGAAGAATATTCTGTTTTTATGGATTGAAAGATTAAATATTGTTAACATATCAATTCTATCCAAAACAATTAACAGATTCAATGCAATCCAATCAAAATTCCAACAGCCTTCTTTTCAGTAATTGAAATTCCAATCATTCCAAATTTATATGGAACAGCAAGCAGCCCTGAATAGCTGGAACCATTCTGAAAAAGCATGAAGTTGGAGGACTCAAAATTGTTTATTTAAAAACTTCTTACAAAGCCACAATAATCAAAATTGAATGATACTGGCTGAAGGACAACATATAGAGAAATGACATTGACTTAAGGGTTCAGAAATAAACCCTCTTATCTATGGTAAATTGATTTATGACAGTTGTGCCAAATACAATCAATGGAAAAGAATAGTATCTACAAGAAATGATGGTAGGTGAAGTGGATGGCCTTTTCCAAAGAATGTAGGTGAACCCCTACCACACACCATATACAAAAATTAACTCAAAGTAGATTAAAGTCCTAAATATAAATATCGAAACTATAAAATTCCTAGAAGAAAACATAGGGAAGTATTTTCAGGACCTTGCATTAGGCAATTGCTTCCTTAAATTTCATACAAAAATATGAACAACAAAAGAAAAATAGATAAATTGGACTTCACCAAAATTAAAAACTTTCATCCATTAAAAGACTTCATTGTAAAAGTGAAAAGATAACCTGCAGAATGGGAGAAAATATTTGGAAACTACATATTCAGTAATGGTTTGATATCCAGAATATATAAATAGCTTTTACAACTTAACAACAAAAACACAAAAACCCAATTAAAAAATGAGTGGGAGACTTGAAAAGATAGTTCTCTAAAATAAGGAATGCAAATGACCAATAAGTATATGGAAAGCTGCTCAAAATATTTAGTCATTATAGAAATGCAAATCAAAACAATGAGATACCATTTCATACCCACTAGAATGGCTGCTATCTGAAAAATGGAAAATAACAAGTGTTGAAGAAGATATGGAGAAACAGGAACAGTTGTTCATTGTTGGTGGGAATATTCAATGGTGCAGCTGCTGTGGAAAACAGTTTGTTGGTTTCCCAGAAAGCTAAGTATAGGATTCCATATGACCATGCGATCCTACCTCTAGGTATATTCCCAAAGAATTGAAAGCAAGTACTTTAACAGACATTTTCCCACTGAGGTTCATAGCAGTATTTTTACAATTGCCAAAAGATGGAAGCAGCAATTTGTGGATAAACAAAATGTGGCATATACATACAATAGAATATTATCCAGCCATAACAAAGAATGAGGGTCTAATGCATGATACATGCTACAATATGGATGAACTCAAATTCATATTGAGTGAAATGAATAAAACACAAAAGGAGAAAAAATATGATCTCACTGATATTCAATAATTAGAATAAGCAAATTCAGAGAGTCAGAAACTAGAATGCAGATTTCTAGGGGTTGGGATGGGGATAGGGAATGGAGTGCTTAGTTGGTGTATAGTTTATGTTTGGCATAATGGAAAAGTTTATGTTTTGGTAATGGATGGTGGCGATGGTAGCACATTGTAAATGTAATTAACACCACCAAATAATACCTTTGAATGTGGTTTAAAGGGGAATTTTCAGCTGCATATATCTATATCTGTATCTATGTCCATATCTATATCTATGTCTATATGTATTTATATCTATATGTATCTATATTATTAAAATTAAAATAAAAAACATAGGACTGTACAGCACAATGAGCCCAAATGTAAACTATGGAGTATATTTAATAGTATAATTATAATATTTCATCTATTTAATTGAAGGTATCACACTAATGCAAAGTGTCAATAATATGGAAAACTGGGTGGGCTGAGGAGGACTAGGGTATGGAAACTCTCCTTGATCTTTCTCCTTGACTTTTCTGTAAACCTATAACTGCTCTAATAAAAATAAATATTTTTTTACAGAAAGCAATGACTTCAGAGAAAATTTGGTTTACAAAAAAACTGTTTTAACAATGGTCTATCAGAAAAAATGTAGAGTTAAAGGAAAATGTGAACCTGCTTCTTCCTGTTTTTAAGTCATTGCTTTTCAATAAAACTATTATCTAAATCAAATTAATTCCTTAAAATTAAAAAAGTCAATATTTTTGCTTGGCCTCTGTTTGAAGAAGATGTTTGGAAAGGAGCTTAGAAAGGAGGAGCACAGTGTTTTCTTCCTCTACCCATAAAAATGATGGCACTCTAAGCATTCCTCTCTTCTTCTAAGAAAAATGTGTTCATGGATAAACACAGGTAATGGGGAAGTTTTGAGATTACCTAAGGTTGATTTTGTTTCTTTATTTGTTTCTTAAAATGAGAAATAGAAGGGGTAAGAATAGGGGAGCTTGATATTGTTTTCTCAGCAATGATTCATAATAATGGTACATTCTGTACAAAGCAGCTGTTTAGGAATATATGCACCCTAATTTCATTCTCAGAAGCAGCTGCTGTCAGCTTCAGATAAGAAGGAATTGTTATTTCTTGATTCAAGAAAAAGCTAAACCACGCTGCAGTCATGAACACCTGTGTGAGCTCATTTTTGGTTTAAAATTTCTTTTTAATCATATTCTGTGAATAACACAAGAGTATTCAGGTGTTTTGTGTTGAATGAAACTGATTTATTAGCCAAGGCATTGTTAGGACTGCAACCAGGAACTAATAAAATTCCCTCTTCTGTGATATCCTCTCCCCATGTGTGTTCAGCCTTAGCACAAAAACTCTTCCACATGACTCAGCTGTTAGATACCTGCTAGGGCTATTTGAAGGCTCAAGTGAGAAGCCAAATAGGAGGCTCACTGTATACTACATGAGACTTCTTCTCATCTATTTTCAAATTATTATTTAATCTTTAAAACCATGCTAATTTTTTTGTTGTTGTTAGACATGAATTTTATTGGGTCTTATAAATAGGAGAGGATTCTTCCCATTGGGGGCCAGTCAGGAAATGGGAATGAGAGCAGTGTAAGAACTTATAAGGGTTTAGAGCAAGGGTGTGAGACAAAAGTTTCAGCAGAGTCTCATGACATAGGGTTTTTTTAATCAACAGTGATCAAGGGAGAGGAGTTTCAATCTTTGTTTTTGATACTACTTGTACATTCTTACCCCCCTCCACCCGAGGAGGGTTGATGACCTTTAATGTCTGTTTCAATCATGTAGGCTGCTACATGCAATGACCTGCTCTCAAAATCAAGCCAAATACTCTCAAGATGGAGGGGAAACCTGGCCCTGATCCCCATAATTCCCACCATCACCACCACCCAGTAGACTACATGACCACAAGACAGCCACAGTAGTATCTATATCGCGCAACAGTGTAAGAAACAGCAGAACACTAGGAATCTCCCACACAAAGATAACAACCCTACAAAGAGATGTTGCCATGGCCATGAAAAGGAATTAAACCATTTCCCAATCACTGGGAGTATGGGGCAAAGAGTTATATAAGGTAGCAGGGATATAGGGCTAACCCCACATACAATATCTTATAACCAAAAAGATTCTTTTTCAGATTTTCTGATGCACTGAATTCTGCCAGGCCATCAGTTTATTCCATACATTCCAGTAGTACCTGCAAATGGCAAGTCCATGCAATCCCAACATTGGGTTTGGTTGTGGGCATGAGTTGCTGCGGAAGGCCACTTTAGGAAGATGTTTGCTAGGGCACCATGGGTGAAAAGAAAGATGTTTATGGGAACCATAATGTGTAATTCCTGCTGATCTAACAGTATGCATGCTAGAGTTCCATTGATTGACAACAAAGTACCAGGCAGAGAAACATTATGGGGAGGTTTTAAATACCAGATAAGACAAAATGATAATGTCATAATTGAGTTGACCCAAACAGGTTGACCAACAAGTCCAAAACAGTTCTGCAAACCTTCAGGACAAACTCCATTAGATTTCAATGATTGAGAGTCATTCATTCTGGGGTCTTTATAAAGAATCAATTCCACTCTTTCCAACAGCCTATGCAGCAGTCTTGCTCTCTCCAAACCCTTGGGTGAGGGTTGCAGCATTGGTAAATTTGGGGGAGACTGCCTTTTGCTCAGTTCCACCCCCTCTGAGCATTAGGGCAGCACTGAGCTCTCTGCCATCTCTAGGCACAAGCTTAAGCCCCTCAGAACAATGGGGTAGCAGCAAGGCCCTCTCCAACCCCCAAGGAAATGTGCTCCAACCTATATGAGACCTGTAGCACCAAAACTTTTATTGAACATTGAGGCAGAAGGCCTGACTTCTGCCTTTGGGGCAAACTTAAGCTCTCCAAGTTCATGGGTGAGTCCACTATCTTGGCCTTAGACTTTAGTTTCCATGGTTTAGCCTTTGAAGTTATTTTTCCTCCAATTTTTCCCTTTTAGTCCAGACTGGCCATGATTCCATTTATACAGATTCCACAACATTCTAGTTGGTTTTCTATGCAGTATACTGGGATCAGACAATAGGACTTTCCACATATCCTTTCTTGGATAACTCCATTTCCATTGTACTGCAATGGCTGACTGATTCCATGTTTGGCTAAATCCTCATGTGGGGCATTATCCTCTGAGGTCTCCCTTTCTGGAAGCCCAGAATTTTCCAGACCATCAATTTCTGATTTCTTTGAACCAACATTTCAGTTCTCAGCTTATGTCTTTCCTGTCATGTTTCACTATAAACTGCAAGAAGCAACCAGGGTAAAATTTCCACATTTAATTTGGAAATCTCTTTGGTTAAGTATCCCAGCTTGTGGCTTTTAAATTCTGCCTTCCATTCAATACTAAATAGTCAATTTTGCCAAATTCTCTGCCACTTTAAAACAGGGATCATCTTTTTTCCAGCTTGCAATAACACATGCATCATTTCTGTCTGTGGCCTTATCAGAAGTATCTTTACAGCCCACATTTCCACCAACAGTGTTTTCAGAGCAATTCAGGCATTCTCTGTCAAGCACATTAGAATTCCTACAGAATCTTCCCCTTATCCATTTGAATTGCTGTTCCAACATGTTTGGTATTTGCAAACCACAGCACCCCATTTCTCTGGTTCCAAAATCTGTTCAAGTTTTCTAGTGTTGCCAGAATGCAAGATACCAGAAATGAGTTGGCTTTTATAAAGGGAATTTAAGTTGCAAGTTTACAGTTCTAAGGCCATAAAAATGTCTTAAGGCATCCAGGGAAAGATATCTTGACTCAAGAAAGGGCTGATGATGTTCAGACTTTCTCTGTCAGCTGGGAAGATAATGTCTGCTTGTGTTCTCTCCTGGATTTTCATTTCAAATGGCTTCCCCAGGGGCTATTTCTGTGTCCCAAAACTTCTGTGTGTGTGTCAGCTGTGAAGCTTTTTCCAAAATGGTTCCTTCTTAAAAATCTCCTATAAGTTACCTCCATTGAATGGGTAGAGACACATCCCATGTAAACCACCTAATCAAAATATCCCATCCACAAATAAGTGTATCATATCTCCATGGAAAAAACTTAAGCAAAATGATGCCCACCCGAGAATACTGAATCAGAATTAAAGAACATGGCTTCTCTTAGGTACACAACAGTTTCAAATCAGCACACTTGGGTACAGCTGCATACAAAGGTGGATTTTCCTTCCCAAACCTCTTCCAAATGGCATTCAGTGGATTTCACTTCTTGTTCTGCCTTGATAGCCATCTGCAAGGCTCCTAACAGGGGTCTTGCTGTGGCTGTCTCTATTTTGATACTTCCTTTCTCTTTACTTAAATTTAGTTGCCCTGTTATTTGTTACAAAACAGTTAGCAACCATGCTGGAATATTCAGGGCATCCCATACTCACATGACAGACCCATTCACATAGGAGGGCAGCCACCTCTCCCTACATGGACAATAGAGGACAATTTGGGATTTCCCCAATGGATAGTTGTCCAACTCTCTGTTGCAAAACAGTTAGCAATGTTGCTGGAGTTTTCAGGTCATCTCCATACTCTCCCAGTGGCCCCCATTTATCTGGGAAGGCAGCCACTCATATCCACATGGACAACAGAGGCCAACTTGGGATTTCCCCCACAGATTCTCCCTTTCCAAAACTCATGCCTGCTATGGCCAGCAGTTCTTGGTCTCCTGGCTGGCTCACCAGATGGTCCAACCCAGTTCTTAGGGGCTTGGGTCAGGGCAGCCTGAACACCTGAGGACATGTCAGACATGAAATTGGACATGAATTTTATTGGGATTTATGAACAGGAGAGTATTCCTCCTACATTAGTGGAGAGTAAGCTTTTCTGCCACTGGTTTCATAAGGAATGCTCCTTTTCTTTTCATTAGGGTCATGTTCTTTCTTAACCTATTTATTTATTTGAAAGCTAAAAGTGCTTATGTGCACATAGAAGAAAATTCAGTTGGAACAAAAAGTTATAAAATGAAGACTCCCCGCAGCATTCCCCGACCCCCATGTTTCTCTTCAAAGACAAATTCCTTCTAGGTATTTGTTTTCTGAAAGTCAATTCCATTGAAGAAATCATTTTAAGCACTTTTTAGGATATTTAAAAGAAAAATGGAACACCTTTGAAAGCAGTAAGAGTGTGGTGGATGTTGGAGAATTTTCCCAGAAACAAATCATTAACCAAAAAAAAAAAAAAAAAAGTTGAAAGACTTGGTTGGGAAATCTTCTAGTGGAAATATTTTTGAGGCAACAGGGGAAATGGGGAAAAGGTGGCTGTCAATATACTTGTGTACCAAAATAACGCTTGGGCACCAAGTGCCCAGCCTTGCTAATTTCCATACATTATGTGTGGCATAGAAACAGAAAACTACTACTATCAAAAGACCAGTATGGGCTTGTAACAAGACTATGGTAAATCATTCTAGAGTGGAGGTAGAAGGCTGCTCTACCCCATGTTCTGAGCGTCATGTAAATTTTCCAGACACTAGTGGGACCACTGAAAAGGAAGTAATGAAAATATTCATTTCCCAATCTGTCTCTCATATTCAGGACCTTATCAGATTCAATTTAATTGAAATAGAGAAATACATAATTTCTGAGTTTGAGATGCATTCCTGACCACCATAGAGGAGTTTAAGATTTCCATCACTTTTGGTCATTTATGCTTCCCCAACCAGGTTTTCCTACATGGTTTTATAGTGTTTTGAAAGTAGTTTCTCATTATTCACTGACTTTTAAAAATATATTTGTGTTTATTTCTATTGTTCTTTTGCAAATTGTAAATGTAGACTTTCCCTTTTTTCTAGAATTGACTAACCATTTTATACATTTCATTGTTATAAGAAATATTTTAATCTTAAATTTATTTACTTTACTATTCCTTTCTTTACTAAATGTGTGATTTTCTGCTTTTATTCTGTTCTTTGCATTCATCTTTTTTTAACATAATTTTGTCACATTGAGTCTAATATTTAAAACAATTGTTTAAATCTTCCTTCTTTAGTAATATGTGTATTCCAAGACTACATATATGCTTCTGATCTTATTGATTTTTGTATTTATTATTTTTTTGTCATTTATTTTCTAGTTATGCTATTAATTCTGTTTTAATTCTTTTTGATACAAGAGTTAAGTATTTATTGACATTTATTTTTATTATAACTATTATTAATTAATAAATAATTTTAAAAATGTTTTTTTGTTAATTTCCACAGTAAGTTCTTGGTCTTTATGTTATTTCTATTTGTAATGCATTGCAGTAAAAGTGTTCCATTTTAAAATTTTATGGGTGGGCCACGGTGGCTCAGCAGGCAGAGTGCTTGCCTGCCATGCCAGAGGACCCGGGTTCGACCAGTGCCTGCCAATGTAAAAAAAAAAAAAAAAAATTTTATTTATTTATTTGTTATTCATCTGTATTTCTTAGTTTTGGTTTTTTTTTTTTGGCTGCTTAAAATGTAATTCTTTGAAAAAAATGTAATTCTTTGTTTTCAGAATATAGATTTCTATATTAGATCAATCATGAATTTTATCCCCTCGCAGTCATATCATCAATTTATACCTGAAGTTTTCTTTCTTGATTTATCTTTAGATAACATCTACTAATTCCTGTAAGAAAGAAGAATTTTAAATCTTCTAATGTATTTGTTATAATATTTTGGGCTTTTTGAATTTATTATCTATAAATATTTTCCCACCATTATTTAGATTAATTAAGTATTTCACTGGAGTCAGTGTCCATCACAAGTTCTTTTACCTTGATGCCCTCTCAGAAGGGGGACATCTTGGTGGGCAGGGAGTGTGTCACACATACATTGTTTTATGAACAGCTCATGAATGCTTATTGGCAACATTCAGTATGTTTGTAATGTGTGGTGGTTTGAAGCTGTATATACACCAGAACAACACTTTCTTAAATCTAACACATTCCTGTGGGTGTGAATCATTGTAAGTAGGACCTTTTGATGAGGTTACTTCAGTTAACCAAGCCCAAACAGAATCGGTTTTAATCCTGTCACTGAAGTCCTCTACAAGACAATGAAAATCAGCACAGAGAGAAGAAAGCCACAAAGGAAGCATCCAGAAGGCCAAATCAGTGACACCTGGAAGAGAAGGTAGAGACCAGGAGATGCTGCCACGTGCCTTGCCGTATGACTAACTAAGGAACATACATCACTGGTGGCCAGCCCTAGAATGTCACTAGTCTTCAGGAAGAAAGCATCACCTTGATGATGCCTTGATTTGGACATTTTCCTGGCTTCAAAATTGTGAGCTAATAAATTCCCATCATTAGAAATGGCCCATTGCAAATTATTTGCTTGAACAGCCAAGGAAACTGAAGCATTACCTTTCCTTCAGAATTCTAGAGATATTATTTCATTGTCTTTTTAAATTTACAATTGTTGTGGATAAAGATGAAACCAGCTTAAGTATTTTCTCCTTTACAGGCAACCTACTTTTTTCTGTCTAGATGCTAAATAATTCTTTCATTATCCTTAAGTTTTTATTACTTTACTAAGATATGTCTTGGACTCAGTCATTTTGAATCATGCTTTCCTGAACACAATTGTCCTTTGGATCTACAAATTTTATTGTCCCTTAATTTCAAAAAATTTTCTCCATCATATCTCTTAAAAAATCTTATTCTTGAGTCTTCTGCTTCATGGTCACCAATTGTTTTTTACTTATCCAGTTATCCCTATTTTTCACTACCATTTATGTATTTTAGCTTTAATTTGTCTTTTTATTCTTCATTCACTATGACTCTTTTGAGTCCTCCCTCTAAGAAATCAGTTTCGCTTTCAACACTGTATTTGTCTTCTTTCCTTATTGATTTTTCTTAGCCCTGCAATGTTATTTTGATTAGTAATTTATTTCTTTGGCTATTTATTCTCACTTTCATCTGATTCTGTTGTTTTGTCATCTCATTTTTGATGTCCACTCTATTAAATTTAATTCTCTTTCAGGTCTACTACAGAACTGTAAACATGGTATTTTTTCTTCTTTTGAGTTTAATTGCATGTTTTTGCTTTGTTCTTACAAAATGGATTTTTCATATGCATTTTTGTTCCTTTTTTCTTTTTATGTTTATTTTTGCTGTCATATTTTTTCATGGAATTATGTTGTTTCTTTTAAACTTATTCATATTTAAAGTAAGTTGCTGTTAAACCTTAGTTTGCTCTGATATGTCATAGGTAAATTCTTCAAGTCAATTTTAAATGTAGAAAGTATGTCAGTGAAGTAGAGCAAAAGACCATAGATATTTAGAACTCAAGGGGGCCATAGAGATAATGTTCTCTAACTCTCAAGCCAATTTCACAATGCAGGTTAGTGGCAGAGCTAAAACTAACATTTAGATCTCCTGACTTCAATATAATTTTCTTTCTGTTGTAATACTGCTTGTCAATAATGTTGAAAGGTTAGTGGTTCAAAATTTGGGGTGTATACAAAGGATTAAGGAGACATTAATCTCAGGGGATGCATTGATCAATCCAACATTTCAGCCTTGGTTTGACCTTTCCCTAAATCACTTAACTAAATTCACACCATATTTTTCACGCACCAAATGACAGGTAACATATTTTCACCCACCAAATGACAGGAAACACAATTCAAGGAAACATATTTCTACTCCAGCCATTCATTTCAAGGAAGACATACTCAACTCCAACCACCTTTTTGCCTTTATCTGACTTTTGTGTACTCTTCTTATTGCTCATATTTGTTTGACATTTTCTCAAGCAATGATGATATTAATCATAATTATTATTATAGATGATTTTTATCGAGTGTTAGTCAAGTACTGGTTATATAATTTACAAGTCTTATTTCATTTAACCCTCATGATAACCCTAGAAAGTATGTACTATTATCATCCTCACTCTACAGAAGAAGAAATTGTGGTTTAGGCAGTTTAAAAAACATGTCTTAAAGTGTGATACTGGAGTATGTTGGAGCTGGAAGTCAGGCATCTGACCACAAGGTATGTGTCCTTAACTGGTGCCATTGGCCTCCACACATGATTATATATGTGAACGAGTTTTGCAGATAGGTAAAAGAGTTAGTTCATGTATTTGTATATTTTTTTCTCTTTATTCTTATCTTTGCTAGCATAGTTCTAATCATCATAAAATTAAACAATCATTCAACAGTCCCCCAAACACTTCAAAGTAGTGAACTCCTCAAAACATTTATTTTTTTCACGAGGTCCAGGTATTGCCACTATCAGTCATCTGCTCACAAATCTCTAATGACTCCCCATTTCCCACAACTGAGTCTCCAACCTGGAGGTATCATCCTCTAGGCAATCTCATCTTCCACAACTTCCTAATAGGAAGAGTTTCCAAGACCAGGGTATCCTAAGAATGTTATTAAATACACCCTTCACAATCCCAACTGAGAGCATTTACCCATGCTCTTCCTCCAGACTGAGAGATCTGCTTTCCCCTCTCTGTTCACTGTCATCTCAGTTTATTTATAATTGAAATCAGATATATATTCATATTCATTGTCTATGCAGTTTTTCTGACTACTTAGCTTATTTGGATTAATTTCTTGAGAGACTGATTTTATATTTACACAGATAAATGGAAGATCTTAAAAATGTCATAGGATTTTAGAATTGGAAAGACCTTATAAATTTTCTAGTCCAACATCTTCATTTTACAGGTGAGGAAATTGAGTGACATAAATATTAATTGATTAATTGCGTGGATAATTTTTATCATGGTAATTGACTTTCAATACAGACCCTCAATTCTTTTAACTGGAAGTAAAAGGATTTTTTTAAAACCTGCCTACCTCAAAATACACAAACCATTTAAAATTTTATTTAAAAAATTCTCATTATTATTTACTATTTTGTATTGCTATCTATAATGGAATGTCTAATGCTCAATGTTTGTGGAAATAATGAATGAGTGACTGAATAAATGAATGAATATTCAAGTACAGAATCTCCACACATCTTACAGGGTATCTTATTGAGATGGTTAGGTTCTTATGTCAACTTGGCCAGGTAATGATGTCTAGTAGTTTGGTTAGACAGGCACTGGCCTGATTGTTACTGTAAGGACATTTCGTGGACAAATCATCAGTGAACTGATTGCATTTATGGCTGATTACATCTGCAATCAACTGAGGAGCCTGCCTTCAACAATGAAAGATGTTGCATCCAATCAGTTGAAGACTTTAAAAGGAGAAGTGATGATTTCCGCAGTCAGAAGAGAGATTTTCTATTTCTACTTCAGCCAGCCAGCCAGCTTCTCTTGAGGAATTCATCAAAAATCTTTCTTGGAGTTTCCAGTTTGTGGATTGCCCTACAGAATTTAGACTTGTGCATTCCCATAGTCTCATGATAAAATTTTTATGAAAGTCTCATAATATTTACAGATAACTCCAATCAGTTCTGATTTCCTAGAGAACTCTAACTAATGTTCTTGCCATTCTAATACTTTTAATAATGGCTTTCTCTCAGTTTAATGTCTTTGTAAAAATGATTTCTATATAGACACTGTTTTACTTCAAATTAAAGTATCATATACTTACTAAGCACATATCCTAAAAATTTTGCCTCATTAAATTCAGATTTCTTAGTACAAAATTTAGACCAGTTCAAAAGTCATTA
>PVIY010055615.1:0-13657 GCA_004026745.1 Myrmecophaga tridactyla | reverse complement strand
TTAGTAACCTGTGATTCACTATAGCAGGTGAAGTGTTCCCCACATATCTAGTGTTCATATTGTTTCTTTTTCCAGTGTGAGTTCATGTATGTCTTCTAAGGGGAAAGGACTGATGGCTTTCCCACACAGAAAACACTCATATGATTCTCTTCTTTGTGAGTTCTCATGCTGCCTAAGTGCAGAAGGATGAGTGAAAGTTTTCCCACGTAGATGAGATTCATCCAGTTTCTCTCCAATATGAGTTCTCATGCATTTGGGACTCAGGTATCAACAAGAAAGTCACTGTTGGTGGATTGCTGAGACCAAGGCAGATTATCACAAGAGGTGGGTAGGACAAGAAGGCAGGGACTTGAGTTTCCAAATATTCAAAATATGATGAATTTGATGAAGGTTTTATGCAGGGTATTTATTTATGCTTCTAAGAATCATTCTGTATATAGAAGGCAAGTAGGCAGAAGTAGAAGTAGAGAGATCAATTATGAGCTTTTTCCAGACAAGTAGGCCAGAAACGCCTGTGGCCTGGACTATAGTATGAGAAGAAGTTGGAGCAAACTCCACCATATCTGCCACCTGTTTTCAAGATGGACTTTCTCAAACATTTGGGGTGAGGTATAACAGAATCAAGGACAACTAGATTTTTCTTTTTGTTACTGGAGCATATCAGTGAATAATTTTATTCTTCACTGAGATGGGGGAGTTTAAGGGAAGAACTTGTTTAGGTGAAACCTGCAGGTAATCAAAAACTCTTTGGAGTTTGGGAAGAGGTCAGTGCTGATGATGGAATTAAATATATTTTTATTGAGATATTTTTACACACATACAGTCCATACATGGTGTACAATCAATGGCTCACAAAATCATCACACAGTTGGGTATCCATCACCATGATCATTTTTAGAACATCTTCATCACTCCAGAAAACAAAATTAAGAAAACAAAAAAAAACGAGAGAGAAAAACCATCCATTAACCTTTACCCTTCCTCTTATTGACCACTAGCATTACAATCTATTCAATATTTTTTACCCCTCATCCCTACCTATTATTTATTAACTTTTATCCTTATTTTCTTACTCAACTGCCCATATCTTGGATAAAGGAAGGGGAAGCCACGAGGTGTTCTCATTCACATGATAACGTTGCTAAGGCTATGAAGTTATACAATCTTCTTCAGAAATCAACGCTATGGGAATACAGTTTAACCATTTCAGGTACTTCCTTTTAGCTATTCGAGTACACCAAAACCTAAAAGGGATATCTACATAATGCATCAGAATAACGTCCAGAATAACCTTTCTATTATATTTGAAATATCTCAGCCAGTGAAAATGTGTTTTGGCTCATTTATCTCTTCCCCCATTTGGTCAAGATGGCTTTTTCAAGCCCATGATGTCTGGTCTCAGCTCATCGCTGGGAGGCATGTCTCACATTGCCAGGGAGATTTACATCCCTAAAAGTCATATCCAATGTAGGTGAGGACAGTGAGTTCACCTGCTGAGTGGGCTTAGAAAGAGAGGCTACATCAGAACCACAAAAGAGGTTCTCTGCAGTTGACTCTTAGGCATATTTACAAGGAGACTTACTTTCTGTTTTGCACGAATAAGTTTCATCAGGGCAAGACTCAAGATTGGGGCTATTAAATCGGTAGTCCCCAATGCTTGCGCGAATATCAGGAATTCCCCAGGTGGGGAATTTTAGTACTTCATCATTTCTCCTCAGGCCTTCAAGGGTACTTTACAAATAGTTTTCTATTCTCTGCCCAAATTACTGTGGAATGTACCAGTGCATCACACTAATCTGTCCAAACCAACAAGATCTCACTCCCTATTCAAGATTCCATGTAATTATGGTGTTTGAATGAAATGACCCTACAAGTTATGTTAGATAGTGTGCTACCAAGGATATAAATTTTGTACCAAATAAACATCTCTTATCTTAATCTCACATAGAAGTTGAAGTTTTGAAATACAGACCATGTCATCCTTTATGCTGCATTCTGATTTCCCATAGTTCTATCCAGATCAGCTTCATTCATTTCTCTAGGTGAAGTCTGATCACTCTTCCAACTTTTTAAACAGTTTATGGTAGTAATGGTGACTTTAATAGCTCAGAGCTCCCACTCTGAACCTCAGGCATCACAAAAATACCTGAAGTTCCAGGACACAACCAGGAACTGCACAATAGCTCAGCATCTCAGAATTTAGAGATAATAGTTACAACTCTGGAATAGTGCTATAAGAGCTCACAATCTAGGAACCTTTGCAAAAGCCTTAATCTGATCACACATCACCTCAATTACATTTTTCTGAGTTTGTATATTATAGTTAGTTTACATGAGTGAGGCTTGATAATGTTTGCCTTTTTGTTGCTGACATTTCTTTCAACATTCCGTCCACAAGTTTCATTCACATATTTGTATGCCTCGTAAGTTCATTCCTTCTTGCAACCCCACAGTATTCTGTTGTATGTATACATCACATTTCCCTGGATCATTCCTCAGTGGATGTGCCCTTAGGCCACCTCCATCCATTGCAAATCATGAAATCTGCCATTGTAAAGACCTCTGTGGCAATAGGCATTTTGTTTTTAGCATGGGCAGGCACTGGGAATTGAACCCAGGTCTTTTGGCATGGCAGGCGAGCATTCGGTCTGCTTAGCCACCGTGCCCTGGCAATAGGTCTTTGATAGCAGTTTTAATTCTGCTGTAGAAATTATCCTCTAACTTTGAAAAGTCTATAATTCAATGTCTAGTCATTAAACATTGACAATTTTGAAAGAGCTTCTTCCAAATCTGGGTCACTTTTTGGAAAAAGTATTATTGGTTGTTCCAAAAATGCTGCTTCTGTGATATAAAGTATTTTGTTAAAATTTCAGGGGAGTGGGGAAGCAAGGTACTTTTATTTACTTTAAAATATTTTGAGATGCTTTTTCTTAATGGACACAAATCAGTTATTTGTTTTGTGTTTCCCTATCTCAATTTAAGCTCATAAAGGTAAGCAATATTTCATCTAGAAATTTTATGCTACTTTACAGCTTTCTCCAATATCAGTTAACATCATAATGAGTGTTAATATAGATAAGTAGACTTGTTTTTTCCTTCAACAAATACTAATTGTCCTGAACCCATTTATTTCAAGCTCCTTCATTTTCTTACTGGCTCTAAAACCACTTTTTAAGTTAATAATTCATTAATTTAATATTCATTGTGATTACTTTGAGGTATATATATATATATATATATATATATATATATATATATATATCACAGATAAAGGGTCAAATCTCCGTTCTATAGTCCTCTTTATAAAATTTTCTTGCTTAATTATTGCATGTGTAAACCATGGGAAATTTCCAGTTACATGTGGCTTTTAAGCGTTATACCTGAAATCTGATTTTGTTAGTGGGATAATATATATACATAGCCAAATCCACAATCTAGGGTTTACAATATGTATCAGTTTTCTCTCTCTACTGTAAGAAAATGCCATAAATTAGCGGTCCAAAATAACACAAATCTTTTCATTCCGTTCTGAGGTGAAAAATGCAAAGAGGTTCAAATTGATCTAAAATCACTCAGTCAAAAGAGATGTTATACATTGCAAAGTCTCTAAAGAAATACCTGTTTTCATGCATGTTCCAGATGTCCCAGAGAATTTCTGGGTTTAATGCCCACTTCCATCTACAAAGCCAGTTCTTTCTCACAACACATCCTCTGACACAGGCTTGTCTGCACTCCTCTTCAGCATTTCAGGTCCATTGACTTTACATCGGGCCCACCCAGATCATTCAATTTAATGTCTTGATTTAAGATCAGTTGGAAAAAAACTTCAATTCCACTGCTGTATTGATTGTTGCTGGTCAGATAGTTTACCTTACTCCCAGGTTTTAGGGACTAGGATGTGGGCATCTTTGGAAGGTTCACAAAATACCATGTGAACGAATTTTGGCTAAAGATATTTAAGCCACAGTCTTAGGTGACTCTTCTACCTGAACATGTACTTTACAAATTAAAAAAAGGCAACCTCACCGTAGAATGATTTCCAGAAGAAGTCTACACAAAAGAACATACATGATATGGTTCCCCTTATACAAAGTCAAATGTGAATACAATTTGTAATACTGATTGGTGTGCATTAAATGATTAAAATGGGAAATTTTAGGATAGATAGATACCTGATGGACAGACAGAATCAATACAATAAAAGATATGAAGAATTCTACACTGTTAGGATTGTGGATGGTGGTGGCCTTGGGGAAGGGAGAGGTGACTGGATTCAGGCACATAGGTAGATTCTGGGGCTAGTAATGCTCTATTTATTACACTGGGTTCTCTGTACATGAAGTTATTGGTTTGCACAAATTCACTGAGTTTATGATATGGCATTTCTAAAATATATATATATATATATATATATATATATATATATATATATATATATATATATATATATAATGATTCAATCTTTCACAATGACCCATTTGGCACTGCATTTGTACTCCACCCTTCATTAGTCCTCAGCGTTGCTGACTGAGATATGAATTCCATGTCTCGAAGGGAAGCCCATATTCTGTGACCATGGGATGGAAGGAAGACCATGGGATGAGAAAAATTCATAAATGTGTAGTTCTTAGTAAGATCATTTAGCTGCAGTACTAGATCTGGACAACATTACCTAAATCTGAGATGTGTAGTTAATAAAGACTATTTCTGAACAAAACTATTTTTTTGTTTGGGCTTCTTTTACTGAAGCTGACTGCCATCTCGAACTAAATTCACTGTTCTTGAGATAGTTTGGAAGATTTTTTAAAATACCACTTATGAAAGGTGTGCACGTTTTCTCAAAATGACTATATCCCCATTTACTTTATGATCATTGAAAATGTTTCAGAATTTCATTCTTTGTTGACTGCTACAATGGAAGAGAGTCCTTTGAAAATTATAAGATCTGAGAGGAGAGTAAATATGCATAGAAAACTCCAAGAAGATGGCATAGGGGACTCATAAGAGCAAGAAATACATTTTCTGCACAAATTTAGGAAAATGTGGCCATGACACCTATGTTCAAATGAACATAAAGCTATCTGAAATGCTAAGTCACTCCAAGCCTTAGTTGCAAGTAACTATAGAGTATGTTGAGACTCCATCTCTGTTTAATCCTCACATTTTGGATTGGCAAACCCACCCCGAAAATGAATCCAATACTTCAAAAGTCCCTTTCTTTTCCAATAGCTAAATCCCTTGTCTAACTGCATTTCTAATGTCTAATCTCCCAGCAGGATCCAACATCACAATCTCCTGAAAGGTATAGAAACCTTACTGTTTATGATAAATTGCAAATTGATAAAACAAAGACAAAATAGACAAAAGGACATTACGATGACAACACTGAAGCAAGAACACTTTAGCTTTGGTTATCAGTGAGTCAGACACGATAACCCTGCATGCAGTGAGGGATCTGGAAAGAAATAGTATATGTTTTCTTTGATTAGGAACTGTGAGCTTGAGATGAGGAGCTTGTAGAGAATATTTACAACCAGAAGAGCCTTGCCGTTCTAGAGAAGAATTTGAATAGCTTCTCAGTAAGCCTGTAGATTAACCCTCAAATCCTTCTCCAAGTAATACATTCGTTTGTTGACAGAAGAATTGGAAAAGTGATGCTTTAAGGCTTACTTCCTGAAATATCACAATAAAATCTATTTGCATTGAAATGTATACGTCTTGAAGACTTTTGCTAAGATGGCACAAGTCTCCCAAATTTCTTTGTATCTAGCTCTTTTGGAACATGAAAATGAAGCTTCATTCATTATCAGATGGAGTCTATTTATCCTACATTGAATCAGGGTGGGATTGGTGATATTTTGCTTTGCCCAAAAGAATATGGCTGAATTGATAGTGTGCCTCAGGGGGCATTGGTGTGTTTCTGATGCTCATTCTTGGAATCTCATCTCAGCCATGTGAGAAACTCCAGATTGACCTGTTGGATGATGCGGAGGAAAGGCCAGTTGACCCAATTAATGTCACAATAGCCCAACCTACAGGCAATAGAGACACCAGGAGTGAGAGATCTCAACTAAGAAGATCAAAACAGACCTGCCTCCCATAAAACAAATGAATAAAGACTTCTGAGGAGACAGAAGGGATGAAAAGAGCTCTACACCATAGACTCCCATAAAGTCATAAAATCAGCGTTTAGAGTGATTTATATTTGGTATGTCTTCTTTTGACATAACAGTCAACACTAACAGGTATAATGGTGTTGAGAGAAGACTATAGTTTCTGATTGTTTACACTATTACAGACATTTGAGGACAGTTTGATGATCACCAATTATTAAGTTTACTTCATGTAACTATATTTAAATGTGACCAGGTAGGTTTCCGGTCCAGACAGGGAGGAGAGTTTGGAGGGCATATATGTTTGTAAGGTATAACTAGTGACCCTGAGTCAGAACCCTCAATTGCCAGAGGGATCTTCTAGGTAGGAATCTAAACTTTTACATCAGTTATATTTTGACCATGAGGATGTAAGGAAATTTTGATGATAAGTGAAATACAGGTGTGATAGAGTAAATACAAAGTTTGTTCATTCACTTGACCTTTTGTGTTTTTATGATGTTTACCAAAAGGGAAGACAATTCATTTAGACTAAAAGAGAAAAATCATATTTGTAGTCATCACTGGAAGATATTAAGCAGAAGTGGGGAAAAAAAGCCAGTAAAGAATATAAAATGCAAAACGCAGTCATGCATGCCAAAGAACATTTACCTTCACATATGTGCACCTAGATTCCATAATTCAATGAGGACACGCACATCATGAGCAATAAATCATTCTTTAGTAAAGCAGTGCATAATTGGATATTTTCCTTCAACATTTTTTCAGATCACTTATGATGAGTTGGTGATATAATATATATTTGCAATTGGGCTTCCTTCTAGACCCTTCTTGAACTACATATATTGGGCAAACAATTTTTCCTATAGCACCTGATGCAGAGACCATCCATGATAAGCAGTGAGGACAATGGTTTGAAGATGGCAACAGGCTCTTAATAATAAGAGTAAAATATGATAACTTGCTGTAAGAAAGACCAGTATGTGAAAGTTTGCAATAGACATTTTGAGCTAAAGATAGACAACTAGATGATAGACACAAAAGTGAAAAACTGCAGTATTCTTTGTAGTAAACATTATAGACTTAGATAACACAGGTTTTTTCCATAAGATTAGTAAAACTTTCCACCAATCTATCAGTAAAATGGACAAAAACTGACGCTTGTGATTATAAATGTTTGTGGGGTATTTGTAATTTAGAAGTTCTTTCTCATCCAAGATTGAAAAAAATGGGAAATATAAGAAAGTGAACAATAGGAAAAACTGTTAATATATAAGCTAGAAAGAAAGCTTAATACATGAAGTAGCTTAAGATCAAATACATGGAAACACTTTGAAATAAATAGAGACAGTCCTTAATTCCAAGTTTTGATCAAAGAATTGTAATTGCTATTATCTGTTAATGAATACCTGAGGTCACAGGCACCTCCTCAGCTCTGGCACGAATGATGCTCTTATGGTTTCCATCCCAGGAATATTTTCAGAGCCCTTATTAAATCCTTATTCCTCAGACTGTAGATAAAGGGGTTCAGCATGGGGGTGACCACAGTGTACATCACTGAGGCTGGTGCATTTGAGTATGTGTTGTGTATAGCGGCAGAACTAATATACACCCCAAGAATTGTACAATAGAATAAGGAGACCACTGAGGGGTGAGAAACGCAGGTGGAAAATGCTTTATACTTCCCATGGACTGATGAGATTGCACGTATTGAGGAAACAACTTTAGAGTAAGACAAGAGGATCCCAGGGAGTGGAATCACAGCCACCAGCACGGCTAGAAAATACGTCTCCATGTCATTGACAAAGGTGTCTAAACAGACAAGTTGCATCAACTGATTAAGTTCACAAAATAAGTGTGGGATTCCCAAGGGTGGACAGAAAGAGAGATGCAACACCATTTAGGTTTGCAACAAGGAATGTAAGGCAGTCATGATCCAGGAGCCCAGAACCAGCAGGACACAAAGCTGGGGATTCATGGTGACCGTGTAGTGCAGGGGGTGACAGATGGCCATGAAGTGGTCATAGGCCATCACAGATAGGAGGCAGTCCTCCAACCCTACAAAAAGTAAGAAAAGGGACATCTGCCTGAGGCAGGCTCCGTAGGAGATGACTTTTCTCTGTGTCTGAAGATTTACCAGCATCTTTGGGATGGTGGTGGAGATAAAACAGATGTCAGCAAAGGACAGGTTGGAGAAGAAGAAGTACATGGGCATGTGGAGGTGGAAGGCGGTGATGGTGGCCAGGGTGATCAGCAGGCTCCCGAAGAGAGTGACCAGGTACATGGACAGGAAGAGCCTAAAAAGGAAAGGCTGCAATTTTGGTGCCTCTTAAAACCCTAGAAGAAGGAATTCTGAAACTCAGGTGTTGTTTTCTGGTTTCATGTGATAGATATAACTAGGAAGAAAGAGAAAAAGAACATTACTAATTTTTATCTAAACAAGCATTGCTAGTCTAGTTGACATGCATTAATTGCTATTTTTCATTCAGCAAGTTAATTTCTATATCTTATATTTTGATCTGTTTTTTGACAATCACATCTGTCCTGGTTCTTTACCTCTCTAATAAGCAAAGGATTTCCATAACATTCTCTAAATACATACACATGCTGATACTATCTATTACTTTGATATATATTTCTTCTTCTGATATATTCCTCAGAACAGTACATCACTTCCATTTCTCATTTCAATGTACTGTGACTTTTATAGTATATTGTAAGATCTAAGGAAGCAGAGACTATATTGGTTTTAATCATCTGTGTGTTTCCCCAGAGGTTTCTGAATATCTGTGCCTTATATAGAAATAAAATTTAGGTACATTGTACATAAATACATTAACTTATTCACTTAAGGAGGCAACAAGTCTGGTGATGTGTCAATTTTGGACTGTGCCACATGTAACTTTTATGGCCTTAGGCAAAAATTCTTGGCATCCATTATCATTGACAGATTCCTACAGCTTCTACCTTGCTCTGCAACTCACCTAGATTTTACCTTTGAGAAGAACATGTCACTGTGAAACTCTGAAAATCCTCCTGGGTTGTTTGTAATGGAGACTGAAATGTTGCCCCCAGACCAGATACTAGGAAGGAGTCACATATCCATCCTCCAGTCAGACTTAGAACCCACAGATAATGTACCATTGCTAGAAGAAGGGACAGCAACCAAGGAGTTATTTACAGCTTTGCTTTAGATACTCATCCCCACAAATTCCTCTGTCCCTCATTAACACATTTCTCTCTGTGTCCCTTATTAGCACATTCACTTGTGGTTTCACCCCAGAGGAACCATTCCCCTTTGGGGCACTGGTCAGGAGACAGTGGAAATGGATTCTGCTCACTCTCTGTTCCCAAGAGACCAGGTTGCATCAGGTGAATCTAGATTTATCACCTTTGCATTTTGTGGCTTCTAATCCCTTTCATAGGACTAACATTCTGGCACCTTTCCCATCTTCTGAATTAAAATTTTCCGCATGTCCACGACTATGAATCCACTTCACTATTTCATTGGATATCCAAGAAAGCATTGATTTGGAGTAAGGATATTGCCCCTGTTCTCTCTGGAGCATTGCTTTTCTCCTTTTAAACCAAATGGAAAACTGGGCTCTTTGGATATGAAACAATAAGCAGTGTACCCCGTGACCAATTTAGAATTTTTTCCAAGCAATTATAAATATGCCTTAACACATTTTGGAGGTAATGCTGATTCTTTATGTAAAAATTAGCTAATTAAATGTTATATTTGATGTCTTTCTGCAACTTTACATGAGCTTAGTATATTTATAGAGCTTTTCTTATTGAGTTCTTACAAAAGTCAATTCTAGAAACCAGTACTCTTATGGAACCAACTCTACATTTGTATAAATGGGTGGGATTGAAAGTTTTAAGTACCTGACTAAATTTATTACCCAAACAAATGTTGGGGACTCCCAACATGTTTCCATATCTCAGTCTCTTACCAGTGGATGTCAAGCAGAGTTGATTTTGTTCCCTGGCGCTATATGGAAATGTATATATATATTCTGGGAAGTGCTCACCAACAATCTGTTCTGTGTCAACACAGAAGTCATTTTCTAATTGATTATTGTTGTTTAAATATTACAAAATACTAAAGAACTTCTACTCCACTTGATGCTTTTTTCTCTGTTTTCAACTGGGCACCAGTAAAGTTTACCTCACCAAACAGGGCTGCATAGTCAAGATATGGAAAACAAGATGTTTCATAATGCATAGGAATGAACCAAAATATTTCTAAGACCAAACGTCACCAGAACGAATTTGGGTCCTAGATTTAACAGGATGTTCAGCTGTACAATTTGATTACTCACAGGAAAGGATAAACTGTTTTATCTTAGTATTTCCTTTCAGGACACTTCACCTCTGTACAAATACAGGAGTAGAAGCTGATGAGTGGATCAAGATATTATGCTGGAAATTGTCACAGATATGGAACAGTTAGACCAAGGAGATGGCACAAAGCAATCTTTGTCCTTCATCTCTAAATATATGTTTCCTGACAAGGGAGGCCCTCTCCAGGAGAAGAGTGGGATGCTCTGTTGCTGGGGTCAGTATCAGCCTTTGATGGCAAGCTGACTCAGGGCTTTTCTTTAAAAACAAAATGAAATCAAATGCTGGGCGGGCCATGGTAGCGCAGCAGGCACTGTTCTTGCCTGCCATGCTGGAGTCCCACGTTCAATTCCCGGTGCGTGCCCATGTGAAAAAAAAATCAAATGCTGATTGTGACCTTGCGGATTATACCACATTTGCTGACACATTGAAAACAGCTCTTCTTGCAAGATGTAGTCCTCACCTTGAGGATGAAACTGAAACCATTGTTCTGGTGCAAACAGATTAAATCTCCTCTTTCAGATTTGTCCACATTTAGTACATGTGCTTTTGTTTTCACTCATCGTGGTCTCCAAGCTTTTTGGCACTGGTTGGCTGGATCCCCACTCTGTGTCATGGTCAACCCATTGGGCAAACTTGATAGTTTGTTCTATCGCCCATAAAGAAGTAGCTGCAAACTGTGAGGTACAGAAGATTAAAACTTCAGAAAACAGATTGAGACAGATAGCAACATCAAGGAGAAGACAGGGTAGTGTTTGTTCTGTTGCATCTTTTCTCTTTATACAAAAAAACAGGAACAATTTCCAAAACTGAAAAATGGAAAATGTTTGTGATATTTACCTTCCCTTTTTAAAGGCTCAGAAATCTAGTGGGTCCTTTAAATATCATGAGATACTTGTGGGAACTAAGTGTTCTATCAGGACAATAAAGATGAATGAAAGTACAATTTTAACCATTCTGTGGGAAATGTTTTAAAGAGTAAGAAAGCATAAATCAAGGGAGAATAGTTAAGTAGTAGGTAACTTGCAATTCAATAATAATAATAGAACACTTGCAAGCAGTCTGTTATCTTCATTTCACATTCCTCCAGTTTGAAAGATACTTCGCAATCCCTCTCTCACAGTTAGCTGCTGTGTTGCACTAAGAGATATACAGATCAGCTTGCTCGGGGATTGCTCAGAGCCCTGCAACTATAGAAAAACTTCTGTTGCATTTGAGGGCCATAACATTAAATCTACATGAAATATATAAGCATGGGTTACACAGAACTTTTTAATTAGATTGATAATAGGGGAATGAGTTACTAGTGTCCAGATCTCAAAAAACAAACGGAAAAAAGATGCTAATATAAGCCGTTCCATTGCCTTTATTAAAACCGCTTATTTAGATACAGGTCTGAAGGGGAAAAAAAGTGGAGAAGAACCAGAAAATATAAAATTCACTGCAAAGCTGTGATGTAAGACTGCTGTTGCAGTCCAAAGGGAAACTGTGTTACAGTTTCTTCTGTTATTTAAGCATTTAAGACTCAGAAGTCATGATAATTTTTTATATATTTCAACAAAGTTTTTAAACATGTTTTGTAATGTTCGTATATGGAATAAAACAAATGTCAAGTTGTAATATATTTTGTTGAGTTTGCAAAGCAAGAAGTTCCAGATGAATCCTCACTAAGATGCAAGGTTTCTTCACTGAGATGCTTTGTTTTGTTAGAACCAAGAATATTTTTTGTGTAGATAACATTATTTTACTTTTTGTGAAATGCATCATGTGTATTTATATTCTTCAGTTTCATTGCTTAAAAACAGCATGATTTCTCTGCATGTTATTGAAGTATCCTTTTAATATCTGTACTTTAAAATACAAATGATTAATACATAAAAAAAGAACTTCTAGCATAGTAAGTGTCATGATTTCTGGAACATGACAGAAAAACTCCTAAATGAAAGATTCTAACATAGAGCCCACAAATCATTAATTCTCTCTCAGAATTACTTAAAAGTCCTCATCATTACTATTTTTTTCCTCTGGTATTATTTTTTGAGCTTTTTCATTGAATAAATATAACAAATATGTAAAGCAAAGAAAGAGAAAAGCAATTATTTTCAGAGCGCTGTTTAACAAGTAGTTATGGGACAGATCCCAGAGCTTGCCTCATTTTTCATAAACACAGAATCTTCAAAACTACCAATTTCTAGTGTACTTGTACTCAAGAGTTCAATTCTCAGCCTATCACTTTTTTTCACATTTTATTATAAGCAGGAAGGTGAAACAATACTGCATTTTCCACATTTAGTTTGGATGTTTTTCAGCTAAATATCCCAGTCATCACTTTCAAATTCTGCCTTCCATCCAACACCAGGACTCAATTTTGACAAATTATTTGCCATTTAAAACATAAGTAACCTTTTTTTCAGTTGGCAAAGGCACATTTCTCATTTGTTTCTAGGACTTCATAGTAAGAAACTTTAGCATCCATATTTCTGTCAACAGTCTGTTCAAAGGAATCTAGGCATTTTCTATCAATATCCCCACAATTCTTCCAGAATTTACCCCTTATCCAATTATAAAACCATTTCAGCATTTTTGGTATTTACAAATCCAGCACCCCACCCTCTTGGTACCAAAATCTGTGGTTTTGGATTCCCAAAGCTACCAGAATGCAATACATGAGAAACAGACAGGGTTTTAACAATGGGGATTTATTAACTTACAAATTTACCATTCTAAGGCTCTGAAATATCCAAATCCAACGTGTCAACAGGATGATGTCTTCTCTGAAGAAGAAGAAGTGGCCAGTGTCTTCTGGTTCTTCACTCCTGGGTTTCACTCTTTTCTGCTTCTGGTTCTAGCAGTATCGTCTCTCAGCTCCTTCAGGTGCTTACTTTTTCTCTAAGCTCTTATGGCCTTTTCTCTCTTTTATCCTGTCATTAAAGACTACAATAAATGGATTAAGACCCACTTTGAATGGGGTGGGTCACATGGCAATTGAAGTAACCTAATCAAAAGACACACCCACAATAGATCTGCACCCACAAGAATGGATTAAGAGAACACGTCTTTTTGTTTGGAACATAATAGCCACAACCAGCACACCCAAGTTATGGGATTGTCAGGTCATAAGACAACTCAAAACTTAGCTTCATGAGCAACTGCCAAATGACCCCCCACAGTGGCTCTTTCATTTTAAATTCCTACCA
>PVIY010055614.1:0-13649 GCA_004026745.1 Myrmecophaga tridactyla | reverse complement strand
CATACCTGGAGGAACTTGAAAAAGAACCTCAAACTAACATCAAAGCAAATAGAAGAAGATAATTAACAAAGATTAAAGTGCAGATAAATGAATGGGAGAACAAAGAACAATAGAAAGAATCAATAAAACTAAAAGTTGGTTCTTTGAGAAAATCTATAAAATTGATGGGCCACTAGCAGGACTGACAAAGAAAAAAAGACAGAGGACACAAATAAACAAAATCAGAAATGAGAATGGGTGCATTACCACAGACTCTGAAGAAATAACAGAAATCATAAGAGGATGCTATGAACAACCATATGCCAACAAACTTGACAACTTAGATGAAATGGACAAATTCTTGGAAACACACAAACAAGCTACACTGACTCAGGAAGAAATAGAAGATTTCAATAAACCAATCACAAGTAAAGAGATTCAATCAGTCATCAAAACTTATCTTATTAAGAAAATCCCAGATGGCTTCACAGGCTTTGATTCAATCAGTCATCAAAACTTATCTTATTAAGAAAATCCCAGATGGCTTTATCAAACATTCCACAAAGAACTAACACGAATCCTGCTCAAACTTTTCTTAAAAAAAGTGAGAAAAAAGGAACTCTCCCTAACTCATTTTATGAAGCTAATATCATTTTAATACCAAAACCGGGTAAAGATGTTATAAGAAAGGAAAACTACAAGCCAATCTCCCTAATGAACATACATACAAAAATTCACAATGGAATATTAGGAAATTGAATCTGACAACACATTAAAAGAATTATACACCATGACCAAGTGGGGTTTATGCCAGGAATGCAAGGATAGTTCAATGCAAGAAAATCAATTTATGTAATATAGCACATTAACAAATTGAAAAGGAAAAATCACATGATCATCTGAATTGGTGCTGAAAAAGCATTTGACAAAATTCAGCATCCTTTCCTGATAAAACACTTCAAAATATAGGAATCAAGGGTGACTACCTCAATACAATAAAGGGAATATATGAAAAACCAATAGCCAACATCATACTCAATGGAGAGAAACTAAAAGCTTTCCCCCTAAGATCAGGAACAAGACAAGGATGCCCACTGTCACTGCTATAATTCAACATTGTGTTAGAAGTTTTAGCTGGAGCAATGAGGCAAGACAAAGAAATAAAAGGCATCCAAACTGTAAAGGAAGAAGTAAAACTCTCATTATTTGCAGATGACATGATACTATACTTGGAAGATCCTGAGAAATCTACAGCAAAGTTACTTGAGCTAATAACCAAATTCAGCAAGGTAGCAGGATATAAAATTAATGTGCAAAAATCAGTAAAGTTTCTATATACAAGCAATGACTGAGATGAGGAGACAGTTAAATTGTAACTAAAAGAATCAAGTACTTAGGAATGAACATATCTAGGGATGTAAAGGACTTGTACACAGAAAACTACATAATATTGCTAAAAGAAGTCAAAGGAGATCTAAATAGGTGGAAAGATATCCCTGCTCCTGGATAAAAAGGCTAAATATAGTTAAAATGTTAATTCTACCCAAATTGATCTTCAGATTCAGCACAGTACCAATATAGTCTACTTTGAAGACTTGGAAAAGCTAATTACCAAATTCATCTGGAAGGAAAAGTGACCCTGAATAGCTAAAAGCATCCTAAAAAAGATGAACAAAGTGGGAGGATTAATACTACCTGACTTTAAAGCCTATTATAAAGCCACAGTGGTCAAAATAGCATGATACTGGCACACAGATAGAAGCACTGTCCAGTGGAATCCAATTGAGAGTGAAGAAATAGATCACCAATTCTAAAGTCAACTGATATTTGACAAGTCCCCTGAATTCTCTGAACTGGGACAAAATAGTCTTTTCAATAGTTGGGCATGGAAGACTGGATATCAATAGTCAAAAGAATGAAAGAGGACTCCTATCTAACACACTACACAAAAATTAACTCAAAGTGGACCAAACACCTAAATATGAGAACCAGCACCATAAACCTTCTAGAAGAAAATGTAAGGAAACATTTTCAAGACCTAGTAATAGGAAGTAGCTTCCTAAACTTTACACCCAAAGCATAAGCAAAAAAGAAAACAATAGATAAATGGGAACTCACCCAAATCAAATGTTTCTGCACCTTAAAAGATTTTGTCAAAAAAGGTGAAGATGCAGCCAATTCAATGGGAGAAAATATTTGGAAATCACATATCAGAAAAAAGTTTGATTCCCTGTGTATACAAAGAAATCATACAACTCAACAACAAACGAACAAACAACCCAATTATAAAATGGTCTCAAGATATGAATAAGCATTTTTCTGAAGAGTAAATACAGATGGCTCAAAAGCACTTGAAAATATGCTTGTTGTCATTGGCTATAAGGGAAATGCTGTTCAAGACTGCAATGAGATACCACCTCACATCTTTAAGAATGGCTGGTATTAAACAAACAGGAAACTATAAATGTTGAAGAGGATGTGGAGAAACTGGGACACTTATGCACTGCTGGTTGGAAAGTCTAATTGTGCAACCACTCTGGAAGACGATTTGGCAGTTCCTTAGGAAACTAAATATTGAGTTGCCCTATGACCCAGCAATAGCACTACTTGGTATATACCGAGAAGAGCTGAAAGCAATGACACAAACAGACATTTGCACACCGATGTTCATAGCAGCTTTATTCACAATCACCAAAAGATGGAAACAAACCAAATACCCATCAACAAGATGAGTAGATCAACAAAATGTGGTATATACACACAATGGAATATTATGCAGCAGTAAGACAAAATAATGTCCTGAAGCACATGATGAGATGGGTGAGCCTTGAGGACATAATGCTGACTGAAATAAGCCAGACCCAAAGGATAAATTCTGTATGATTCCACTTTTATGACCAGCATAAAGGTATAATCAGAGGCTTATAATACAGAATATATGGGACTTAGAGGTACGTAGAAGAAGCTAGAGATAGATGAACCGTTAGCTAGCGAGGTTGAACTCCAATGTAAGGCAATAGATAGGAGCAAAGGTGATTCTCTAGTGGGTCTTGAAGTAATATTACCATATTGAAGATGAACAAGATTGAAAGGGGTTATGTAGACCTACATGTCCCACTGATTAACAATAGAAATGTGAATTAGTTCTTGCAAGAATTGCTTCAAAGATATGATTCATTTACAGAGAATGTTTAAGTCCAGGGTTCAGAAGGATAATTGCTATTGCATACTATGGACTATGCTCAAAAGGAAAACATCAGCATGACCACAGCAACATCAGTAGTAAATAATGGGGGGGGGATGGACAAGAGTTAAGAGGAAGTTTAGATTTCCTATTTGGCAAAGGCGTTTTTGTTGGTTTTCTTTCTCTTGGAAACAGTGAAATTATCTAAAATTGAGAATGTTGATGGACTGTGGACTTTGGGCCCTCCACATGATGCCTGACGAATGCAGGCAGCTGAAGAAGGCACTGACTGAGAAGTAGATTGGGCAAACAATGGTATATACTTATGAAAGAAGGTTGTGCTGCTACAGAAAGGAACAAAGTTGTGAGGCATGCCACGATGTGAATGAACATGTGGGATATTTGGTGAGGTAAAATAAGCCAGAAACAAAAGAACAATAATGGTGTGGTCACCTTTAGAAAATGCTTATAAGAAATCTGGGGCCTAGATTGTAAGCTTTTGGAGCAGCTACACTAAGTCTGGAATGGTGAGTATAATTTACGGATTTTGAGAGACTGTTTTATATGTACATACATAAATGTGTGTGTATATATATATTTATAAATAAAACCTGATATTTAGAGGTAAGAATGAAACTGATCAGGTTTGGGTTAAAGTAATTCAGAACACAGGGATAAGGAAGACAGTGTCTACATTTAGAACCAGTGTCTACATTTAGATATCCAGGGTTGAAAGTCTCCCTGCTGATGTGGGATATGACTCCCAGGGATGAATCTGGCTCTGACACCATGGGATCAACAATTCCATCCTGACCAAAAGTGGGGGAAAGAAATGTAACTAATAAAATATCAATGGCAGAGAGAGTTCAGATAGAGTCAAGACACTACTCTGGAGGTTGCTCTTATTCAAGCTTTAGTTAGACCTTGCTACCTATCATAGCCTGCCAACCCCCAACCAGAACCATCCCAGCCAATCCTAAAGAATACCTAGGGCTACATATAAGATTCCACAAAGCTTCCAGGCACAAGAGTAACTTTCTAGAAACTTACAACCTCCAGATGGCTCCCTGGTCCAGATAAGTCCTGAAACCTAGAGGACGCCGCCTCTCTAGAACAACAGATAGTTCCATCTCCCTACCCCATATTAGTGACAGACCCTTCCAATATGAAAATGTTTGAATGGCCATAGCCCAATCACCCCTAAAAAGAGGGATGGAAAGATCAAGGTGGTGGTTAAGTTATAAAGTGGAGATAGGACCTAACAAATGAATATGAATGCTGAAGCATTAAATTGATATCTCTTTTAGTCTCCAGTATCTTAGAGCGGCTAGAAGTAAAAACCTAAAATTGTGGAATTGTAACCCATGTTAAACTCTGAAATATGTTCTACAACTAATTGTGGTGCAGTACCTTGAAATTTATTGCTTTTTTGTATGTATTTTCTTTTTCACAAAAAAAAGGAAAAAAGTTGATCGTGATGAAAATAAAAAAGGTATTTAAGCCTTCTAGCCTCCAATATCCTGGAGCAGTTAGAAGGAAAATATCTGAGAGGATCCTGTGGTAGCCCATGACAAACTCTGGGATCTGTCCTGTAACTGCTTGTTGAAAAGTGCTTTGAAAACTACTGTTTTTTATTTCTTTGCTTTGTATATATGAGAAACTATACAATAAAATGTTAAAAAGTAATAATTACGCAGGGTAATGGGATTCAAAGGACCTGATGTGAGGTGGTCAGGGATGACTTCTGTGAGCCTGGAAGCAGAGCCTTGAGCATGAAGAACCAGCCATGGAGAAACTTGCAGGGAGCTTTTTATGGCATGAAGAAAGGAAGATAAAGGGCTCTGAGACAGTTATGTTGTATAAGAGAGAAATTCCTTGTATTGGGCATAAGGAAGTAGATGGGTAGAAGAGATGGCCATGCAAGGAGTCTGGGTTCAATTTCAAAAGTGACAGGAAACCAATGGAGGATTTTGAGAAAGAGACCACTCTTATCTGAGGTACTTTTTTTGAACGTTTACTTCTGTGGAGTTTTGTGAGATCAAAAGCAGAACTAGAGACTACAGCTAAAAGATACTTTATCATCCAAAGCTAGGAAAAGAGGTGGTCTTGGATGACATGGCTGAAGTCAGGTCCCCTCACAGAACCTTACAGATCACAGTCAAACTTTCTCTTTGAGGGAAAGAAATCAAGATCCATCCATCTAATAACTCTATAATTGCATGCAGAGGTAGAGAGGATTGGCAATTTTGAAATGCTGACAGAATGAGGCTTAAGAAAACATTTCTCGTATGTTGATTGCTCTGTCTTTCTTCTGCTCCCCCGATGTACATGTTGTGTACAAAAATTCATATTTAACCATTTTTATTTGGAAAGAATTTAGAATTAGGATTCCAAGATATATTGCCTTTTCTCATCTTCCTACTTTGATATGTAGTTGTGTACACTATAATTTACAGGTGAGGAAAGAGCTAGGAGCAAAATTGAACTAGAAACTCTGAAAGCAACATCAATCTGAGGATTTGGTTTTTAGTAAGCTCAGTGCAAATATTCTTTAAGAAAAAGAGCATAGGATTTATTTTTGGACCAAACTGATTTTAAAGTCTAGCTTGAAGCTTTGGAGTCATTTTGCTTTGGGAGACCTTTAAATAAAGAACATCAGAGTTGTTTTGGATTTCAAATCCTAGTTTCAATAGTCCTTTATTTCTCTAAACAATGGGTGCAGCAAACCATGTCCTTCACCAGTAACTACAAAATATTGACAAGGCAGCATGGATGTTGGAGGTATTCCAATTAATTCTAATCCTAGCCATGTTATTCTTGAGCGTTGTGAATTTAGATAATTTACTTAAACTGACTGAGAGTTTGCTCACCTAAAAGAGGAATTAATAATGTCTACACCTCGCCTTGTGGGTCTTGACAATTGTTTTCCCTCTTGCCCTCTCTTTCTGTTCATGTGTAAACAGAAAAAAATGTATCTCAGCTTGTGCATATGAGATGCACATGTGAGATGGGCAAAGAGGTTTCTAAATATTTCAAACACCTTTGTGAGCAGAAACCAGTGAGAAAAATCTTCAAGGGCCTTAACAGACAGATGCTCAATGAAATGAAGTGATACAGATAGACATGATATGATTGCAATGATTTTGCCATTAATTGGCTCAATCACTGTGTCCCCAGGGTGGATTTTCCTTATATGAACTTAAGTTCTTCCATCTGTGAAATTGACCTTGAAAACCATTGTCCCAGCTGGAGAGCTTACGTAAAAATAAATTTTGCATGTTATTTCATCAGACTACCTGGCATCTTTCTCCTCCCACTACAGTTTCTGCTACTTTGGAAAGAAGACACAATGTCTCTGAGTCAGTCTCTCTCTCTCTCTCTCTCTCTCTCTCTCTCTCTCTCTCTCTCTCTCTCTCTCTCTCTCTCTCTCTCCCCCTCCCTCTCTTCTTCCCTCCCTCCCTCTCTCCCTTCCCTAGTTCTTTAAGACGTTCAATGGGTAAACAGTTTTTGGAACTACTACATTAGATGACCATTACTTACAACCCTCTCTAAGATTCCATGGCTTATTCAGCAGTCTTCTACGGCGCTGGGTCAATTCTGTATTGGTTTTCTTGTTTAAATGAGATTTTGAGAGTGAGAAACAGAGAAGAGAAATGAGAAACTTTCTTGTGAGGTTTCAAGGAAAATAAAAGATTAAAGAGCATGAAACTTACATCACAGAGAGGAAACTTGGTTTTGGAACTGCAAGTTTGTTTGGAATCCAATGCAGCCCTAATGACTATGTGTATCCATTAAGAACACTTTCAGCGTCAAGGAACAGAAAGCTACCAGAGGTAGCTTAAATAAATAGAGGCTTATTTCTATCCCAACATGTATTCTGATGGGCTAGGTGCTGTCATCATTTCAACAACTCACTGACGTCAAGATCAGCATCCCTGAAACATGATTAAGTTTTCCTCATTCTCATTGCCTCATGGTAAAAAAGGATAGTGTGTTTCCAGGCAACACATTCAATAATGCCCCATGCCCCAGGATGTTGGAGAAAAGGTAAGAGATGTTCTTTCAGGAGGCCTTCTGTTCTCTTTAAATCTATTTATCTTAAGGAAGAATAGGATTCGTGTTCAGGAATTTTATCATGTTCTAAGAAATCATCATGTTCTAAGAAATGATCATGATGATGAATATACAACTATGTGATGATATTGTGAATTAATGATTATATATGTAGAACAGAATGATCATATGTTAAGAATGTTTTTGTTTGCTGTTACATTAAAAAAAAATAAAAAATTAACTAAAAAAAATCCTGTTCGGAAAGCATCAAGTTCTAAAACAGTGCAAAATTTTCTTCTACCTTGGTTTATCTGTCTTATTTTTCATTGTGCTAAAATACACATACCTGTTTTTCATTTTTCATTATGATAAAATATATATATACACAGTAAGTGTACCAGTGACTGTGGCAAAGACAGTGGTGCTAGCCAAATATTCTATCTGTTGTACCACATGCCCCCGTGAGACAGGATCAGGGGACTAAATTCGGGGCTCGATAATGTAAGCAACAAGAGTTGCTGAATGGGACTCCCAAGAAATCTTAAAATGTGTCTTTGTTCTTGTTTCATTTTGTTTTTAGTTTTAGTTAAGCATATTCATTTCCTCTGAAAACTCTGGTGCCATTAATTAAAAGGGAGAAGAAGGAATATTTTATAGGAAGCTACTAGTCTCTGCTACAGGATACTATGTGCAAACAGTTAAGGTGAAAAATTGGAGGTCATGTCCAAAGGGAATTTGAGATTATGGAATTAGGGGATAGTGCAATACAGTGAAAAAGTATTTAGACATGGGTTAAAGATTGAGAATTGGTGGACTACTAGATGATCAAACAAGCCTGTTGTGTTCATGTTTGTCTCACCAAAAGACTGGAAGGTAAATATCATTTATTCCCACTTAATAGGAGAAAAACATAGCTTAGTGAAATTTTGTAATGGTTATATGCTGCTGGTCTATGAATCACACTTTGAGTAGTAAGGATCTTACTCAATGAATATTACAGTATTTTTCTTTCTTTCAGATCTAAATCTCCCCCAGTACTTTAGCCTTCAAAACGTGATCAATATAGGGCCTTTGATCACAAAATTAAGTAGTCAAGACAAACCAATTTTCGGGTAAGTATAGATATGGACAATTATTTATCATGAGAGGGCAGAACCCATCCCTTTAAACAACTTCAATTTTGTTTACCAGCAGTACATATGCATTATTTCCACCCAAATCAATATTCACAGCTCTGTTTTGTGGATTTGGAATGAAGTAAAGATGGATCAAGATTTCTTTTCTCTGTCTCTTTAAGAAGAATCCAGATAAAGACGTGAGCCAAGAAAGTTTTAACAACTTTTTTTGTCTTCTAAACAATTTGTTGTTTACCGTTAGCTCATAGACCAATTTGATGGGGAAAATAAGAAACTAAAAATAAACAAGGTCTTTCATTCTCAGGGGTAATGCAGTTACATAAGTCAAAGTGGCAGGTCATATGAAGCCTCCTGTGATTCCTTAGGGTTTCTGTCTCATTTCACCGGCTAGCAAGCAGCAAAACAGTAAGATATATATTTTTCAATTAGGTTGTCAATATTTTGACCAAACAACCTATTTATAACATTCAGGATTACTGTTCTCTTCATGAGAACCACTAGAAGCTGCTTTGTGCTATAAGTCTGCTTGACAATTTGAAACAGGATGATTGAGTAGGGTGTACCAACTTGTTTCCCAGGTTTCATCTACCTGTCAGTCATGCAGGTATAGCTCACTCATCATAATGTCTGATTATTTTTAGAAAATACTCACCCTTTAACACTATGATTCCATATCATCATTATCATCATCATCATCATATTGGTAATAAGAATAAGATGGGATAAAAATTAAAAGCCCTGAGACTACTTATAGATGAATATTTAGAGATAGGGCATTGGGACCAGATTTCTACTAGTACAATGAATTGGATACCCTAATGCAAAAATGGATATTTCTATTTTTCCAGATGTGAGGGAAAGGAATTGGCTTATTCCCCATCTTTTCTGTTTCTTGGACTCACATAATTGTAGTTTACTCTGTGACTTCTATGAAAAGAATATGGACTTAAGGGTTCTACAGACTTAAGTTGAAACGCCCGCTCTTTCATTTACTAATTGCATGACCCAGTGCAGGTTCCTTAACTTCTGAGCTTCCTGTAAAATGAACGCATTGATATTTAACAAAGATTTTTGGAGATCAGGTGAATGAAGGTGAATGTATACTGTGCCAGAAAACACTGTGCAAGTGTTAGTCGTTATTATTGGTGTTCAAGATCAATAATTTCCCAGTGTTACAATTACAGAGATATGCATGTCTACAGAAGAAAATATATCTAATTGAATTATAATTTTCAACACTATTATTAGCTTGAATGAGGTTAAACTATTGGGCTGTAATTAAATGCTGAATAAGAATGTAAGCTGGTAAATGAGAAGGAGAATGAAAATGATTGTGTCATAGATGCATAATACAAGGAAGCATTTTCTTTTGTTATAGAAATTTTCTCTATTAAAATTGTCTTTTCAGTTAATAGAAGGCTATCCATAGCCTTTAATATTCCTGTTGCCTAAGGTTTTCATGAGATCCCAATGGGGACAATTAAATCCAAAATTATAATTATCCAGTGTAATGAAACTGCCTTTGTTCTAACTAGGCTTTGCTTTTTATCAATTTCCCATCTGAGAAATGGAGATAGTCAGTGTCAATAATCAATTGACCCAAATCATAGAGACCTTTAGGGAAACACACACACACACACGTGAAAGAATAAGAGTAGAGAAAGGAAGTTTGAGATTAGTCCCAAGGAGGCTTGTTTTGATTATGTAGCATAAACTAGTAGAGATGCAAAATAGAGATATTTGCAAGCTGTGGTTATTTAAAATGTAAATAGAATACCTTATAAAAATGTATTCAGGGGTGGGCCATGGTGGTTCAAAAGGCAGAGCTCTCACCTGCCATGCTGGAGACCTGGGTTTAATTCCCAGTAACTGCCCATGCAAAAAAAAAAAATGTATTCAGAAGGAATATTTAAAATCTTATAATTACACAAAATAATAGGTCACATGAGACTTCAAAAATAGATTTCCTTTTTTTATCTTTTTTTCTTTTTAATTATAAGACATGTGGCAAACTGGGTGAAGGTCACCACAACATCTTCTAACGTCCACATCTTTACTTCTCTTTATGTATTACCCTGCTTGCCCCCAAAAGCCCAGTTCACATTGAGACTGTCTAAACATTGGCCAGAGTCATTGGAACTCTCCTTACGTATTTCAACAGTTTGCTTGCTATGCAAACTTAGCTTTCCTGGTAACACAGTGCCTCTTACCTTGAGATTTTGAGGCCATATCCCTCTCATATATGTGAGTTCTTTGTCTCTTAGAAACAGAAAATAAGTCTGGTAAATTTCCACAGGTATAGGACATGCATAGAAAATGTAGGATACCTGAAAGAAAACACTGGGTCACTGAAGGAATCCCAAGCCACATGTTCCTGTTGCTCTCTCTAAGAATGCTCTCATCAAATGATATCTCCAGTACCTTCTGCAAATGTGTCCTTCCATCCAAACCTACAAAGAAGATGGTCATATTTTTACATGGGATTCAAAGTATGTTGTTCTACAGCTGGCTACTCTTTTTACAAACTATGGCACCTCAGGCATAATCATCAACATTCTGTCATTTTCAAAACATATGATAGTATATATGGTACAGTGTTATAAGAGTTGTAAAGTATGTTCAAATAAGCTATTTAATATACATATAATGTTGAATACACATTAAGAGTTCATTTAGCTCCCCATGTCCTCTACCAGTCTAGATAAATATTAACTTTTTATCTTAAAACATTTTTTTCGAAACCATTGTTGCTGTTACATAGGAATAAACTGATTTTTTCCTAGTTCATAAATAACTTATTTATATTTGTAATGTTAAATTAATCATAAATATTGTCTACCACAATGTTTACCTGTTTTATACACTCCCATATTTTAACCTCTAGCCCTCCTTCTGGTGACATACATGACTTTAAACAACCCCTTTCAAACATTTTCCCAGACAATTCAACACTATTACTTATAATTCCGTTAACAAGCTACCATCACCTCTATCCATTTCCAAACATCTAAGTTGAACCTTGTTAAAAATTCTGTGCATAATAGGCAATCACTTCCCATTCTCTAGCCTCACTCTGTCTCTTGCTACTTATATTCTAAATTTTATGATATAGATTTATGTATTATAATTATATTAGTAAAACCATATATTTGTCCTTATTTCATATAAGGTGTCTGACTTATTTCACTCAGCATTATTTCCTTAAATTTCATCCGTGATGTTGCATGCCCAAGACCTTAATTCTTCTTACTGCTAAGTAATATTCCATCAGGTGTATATACCAGATTTTGTTTATCCATTCATCGGTTGATAGACACTTGAATTGTTTCCACAATTTGGCAATTTTCTGGAGAAACTCCAAACCATCTTCTACAATGGCTGTACCATTTTATAGTCCCACCAGCAGTGAATGTGTTCTTATTTCTCCAAATTCTACCCAACACTTGTGTTTTCCTGTTTGTTTAATAGTGGCCATTCTAATGTGTGAGATGATACTCATTGTGGTTTTGATTTGCATCTCCCTAATAGCTAGTTCAGTATTTTTCATGTGCTTTTTAGCCATTTGATTTTCCTCTTTGAGAAATATCTATTCATGTCTTCTACCCATTTTATTATTGGTTTGTGTTTTATCATTGAGTTGTAGGATTTCTTTATATATTCCAGATATCAAACCTTCTCAGCTACATGGTTTCCAAATATTTCTCCAGTTCAGTTGGCTTCCTTTTCATCCTTTTGACAAAGTCCTTTGAAGCAGAGAAGTATTCAGTCTTAAGGAGGTCCCAGGTATCTATGTTTTCTCTGTTCAATGAAAAGAAAAAAACAGGTAAATGCTTTGGGGGCAAAGTCTAAGAAGTTGTGTCCTATCATTAGATCTTGAAGATGTTTCCTTATATTTTCTTGTAGGAGTTTTATGGTACTGGCTCTTATATTTAGGTCTTTGATCCACTTTAAGTTAATTTTCATGTAGGGTATAAGTTAGGGGCCTTTTTACATTTCTTTGAATATGAATATCCAGTTCTCCCAATACCATTCATTGAACAGATTATTCTGTCCCAGGTTAGTGGATTTGGGAGGCTTGTCAAAAATCAATTGACCATAGATATGAGGGTTAATTTCTGAATTTCCACTTCAATTCCATTGATCATACCAGCACCATGCTATTTTGACAACTATGGCTTTATAATAAGCTTTAAAGTCAGAAAGTGTGAGTCCTCCTATTTCATTGCATTTTTTTCAAGATGTTTTCAGGTATTCTAGGCCTCTTTCCCTGTAACTAGCTTTTCCAATTCTGAAATTAGGTTGGAATTTTGACTGATATTGCATTGAATCTGTAGATCATTGGGGTAGAATTGACATCTTACACATTTAGCCTTCCTACTCATGAATACAGGATATCATGTCTCCACTTATTTAGGTCTTCTTTAATTTCTTTAAGCAATGTTTTGTAGTTTTCTGTGTATGGGTTCTTCACATCCTTGGTTAAATTTGTTTTTAAATAGTTGATTCTTAAAGTTGCTAGAGTGAATGGAGGTTTTTCTTGATTACCACCTCGGATAGTTCATTACTAGTGTATAGAAACACTACTGATTTTTGCACACTGATTATGTATCCCATCACTTAACTGAACACATTTATTAGCTCAAGACACTTTGACACAGTTTTTTAGTGATTTTTAAAATATGTGATCATGTCCTTGCAAATAATGAGAGTTTTACTTCTTCCTTTCCAATTTGGATATCTTTTTTTTTTTCTTGCCTACTTGCTCCAAGCTAGAACTTCTAGCACAATGTAGAATAACAGTGGTGACAGTGGGCATCTGTATCTCATTTTGATCTTAGGGGGAAGGCTTTCAGTCTCTCATCATTGAGTATGATGTTAGCTGTGATTTTTTTCATATATGTCTTTTATCATGTTGAGGAGATTTCCTTTGGCTCCTACTTTTTGAAGTGTTTTTATCAAGAAAGTGTGCTGATGAGCCCCCAGTATTGGGGTTTGTTCATATGAAACTTAACCCCGCAAAGGATAGGTCAAGTCTACTTAAAATTTAAGTCTAAGAGTCACCCCCAGGAGGGCCTGTTTTGTTGCTCAGATGTGGCCCCTCTCTCCAGCCAACATGATGAGCAGTCTCACCACCCTCCCCCTCTCTGCGTGGGACATGACTCCCAGGGATGTGTACCTTCCTGGCAACGTGGGACAGAGATCCTGGAATGAGCTGAGACTCAGCATCAAGGGACTGAAAAAAACCCTAGAATGAGCTGAGAATTAACATCAAGGGATTGAGAGAACCTTCTCGACCA
>PVIY010055613.1:0-13661 GCA_004026745.1 Myrmecophaga tridactyla | reverse complement strand
TTATCCACAATACTGTTACACAATCCGTATCCCTTCAGCTCCAATTACCCACAAATCTACCCTATTTCTATGTCCTTACGTCCTCCATTCTTAACTGAAATTCTCCAACTACTGTCAGATCTGGGGAACATGCTTTGAGAACCACTGCTCTAGGCTGTTATGCCCCCCCACCAGCCCAAGAAATCTTTGATTTCTAGGACAAAGTGTGAAATGCACTGGGAAGTGCAATGCATTTGCTTCTTTGTGGAGTCATCAACTTACTCCTTCCTTCCCTATGTTTCATGTCAATCACTGGTCCTCAGGCTGGCTGTATATTAGAGGCAACTGGGAGCTTTAATAACCTACCTAGACTGGGGGGGGGGCTATCCCCCCATCTTCTGATTTAAATGGGCCTGGGCACTGTTTGAATCTGTGCCAGCGATTCTAAGGAGCAGCCTTGGTCAGAGAACCAAGGTTGTTCAAAGCTTCTGCATGTGGATGGAGCCCAGTATTGAATCATGCCACCATCTTGGATGGGGTGGAACCACAATTTTGACATATTTGTTTCACCAAACTCTTGCTTTCCCTTGATGCAATATTTTAAAAGAAATCCCATACCACATGCCATTTCCTTCTAGTATGGGTTGAATCATGTCCCCCAAAAAGACACGCTCAAGCCCCAGCTCTCTGGGACTTTGGGGGTTCACGAGACCTTATTTGGAAAAAGGGTCTTTGAAGACATGAGTTGCTAAGATGAGGCCATCTGGGCCAGGTGAGCCCTCACCTGATATGACTGATGTCCTTCTAAGAAGAGGGACATTTGCACACAAGGGTAGGGGAGAAGATGCTCATGTAATGGCGGAGGCTGGGATTGAAGGGTGGTGGTTGTAAGCCAAGAAACACCAAGGACCTGAGCAAACATCAGATTCTCCCCTACAGTTTCCAGAAGGAGCACGGCCCCTCTGTCACCTTGATTTTGGATTTCCAGCCTCCAGAAATGGAAGATGGTACACTTCTGTTGCCTTAAGCCTCCCTGTCTGGGGACTTTGTCATGGAAACCATAGGAAATGAAGACACCCCCTCCATACTTCAGTACCAAGCTCTAAACAGACATTTATATTCGCAGCCATCATTACAATGAAGCCATCACCCCTAAGACAGGTGACATCCTTTCCTTGACGTCCCCTAATACCCAGGCCATCCCTGAATTTTCCCGAATGCCTCAGAACTGGTCACAATGTCGTCTCTTTGAATGGGGATCCAAACAACACGCTTGGTTGTTATGCAATGAAGACGAGCAGTTCTCAAATTGGGGCATGCGTCAGAATCCCCCGGGAGCTTGTTAGGACACAGGTGTCTGGGCTCTACCCTCAGGGCTTCAGGCTCAGGAGACCTGGTGGAGGAGGGAGGGCTGGAAAGCTCCAGGTTTAACAAGTTCCCAGGTGATGGTGATGGTGCGATCTGGGGAACATGCTTTGAGAACCACTGCTCTAGGCTGTTATGCCCCCCCCCCCCAGCCCAAGAAATCTTTGATTTCTAGGACAAAGTGTGAAATGCACTGGGAAGTGCAATGCATTTGCTTCTTTGTGGAGTCATCAACTTACTCCTTCCTTCCCTATGTTTCATGTCAATCACTGGTCCTCAGGCTGGCTGTATATTAGAGGCACCTGGGAGCTTTAATAACCTACCTAGACTGGGGGGGGGCTATCCCCCCATCTTCTGATTTAAATGGGCCTGGGCACTGTTTGAATCTGTGCCAGCGATTCTAAGGAGCAGCCTTGGTCAGAGAACCACAGGCTCTAGCCAACATCCAGAGAAATCTGAAACAATTCTTCATTTATTTATTGCATTGTACCAATGCAAAATGGTGATTTTCCTAACCCTTCAATCCTTCTTTGGGGGCATTTTGAGAGGATAAAAAAATGGGTACAGGTCATACCTGCCATCCCTGCCATCTTTTCCCACTTCTGGCAAAAGCACACCCTTTTTTTTTTTATCCTTTGGAATCAGCCCACTGCTCAGAGTTGCCTCCCTGGGCCACAGTTGAGCACGGGATCCCAGCTGGACCAATCAGCACGTTCCATCTCCCTGGATAGTGATTGGTTCAAGGTTCAGCATGGGAAGCAAGCTGGCCAGTCAGCACATTCCATTCTTCCACCACAGCGATTGGTTCGGGGATGGGTAGAGGGAATGCTGAACTGGCCAATGAGATGCTGTTCTGGGACTTTGGCAAGAGTACACAGAATTGAAGACATCCAATTTACTAGGTCAAGTTCTCAACCCTGGGGCTCCCCCCTATGAAACTTATTCCTGCAAAGGAGAAGCTAAGGCTATTCATCATTATGCCTAAGAGAACCACTTTCGTTGCTCAGATGTGGCCTCTCTCTCTAAGCCAACTCCACAGGTGAAATCACTGCCCTCCCCCCTACTTGGGACATGACTCCCAGAGGTGTAAACCTCCCTGGTCACGTGAGACCTGAGTCCCAGTATGAGCCAGGATTAGCCATCATGGGATTGAGAAAACCTTCTTGACCAAAAGGAGGAAGAGAGAAATGAGAAAATAAAGTGTCAGTGGCTGAGAGATTTCAAACAGAGTCAAGAGGTTATGCTGGAGGTTATTCTTATACATTATACAGATGGACATAACGCCTTTAATTTCTTTTTTCTTGTGGAGGAAAGTGCACGTCTCTCCAAATTGAACATCAAGGAAATTGCTTACACAAGACAAATCCATCAGGGTATAAGTCACCTGGCCTGAGAGCTCATTCCGTAGTGTGTTTTGGCATTGGCCAAGGAGAAGTTTGTAGCAGAATTATCGCTTCTACCTGGAGGCCAAATTTCCCCCCTTATTTGTTTTCCTAAGTGGAGTAGAGAGAGAAAGAGATACCAAAGCATGATCCCAGGGGAAGCTGGCGGCGGGTGGGGGCCCGGCAGAAAAAAAAAATCAGAACCCCAAACCGCAGCTGTTGAGGCAATTTCCCACCAAAACTGCCCATGGGAAGACAAGCTGCCAATAGCCACAGGCAAGAGGCAAAGGCACCAGTTCCAGCCCCAGGTCCCAGGCTCCCTGAAACTGGGAAGCAGTTTTCACCAGGACTCTTGGGTTTATTTTTGCCTGTAAACTCAATGAACCGCCATACCCCAATGATGAGGGATGTGTTTCAGGGCCTCAAAAACCATCTTGATTTAAAACAAACTCTCAGACCCTACCTCCCTACCCCCTTCAAAAAAAAAAAATCATAAAAGTTTGCAATATTTTTAGAAGGAACCATTTTTTTTTTCCTACATTGGTATTTCTAGCCTTAAGAGACCCAGGTGGGAGCTCTCTTTCTCTCTGTTGCTATGTGAGGCTGAATTGTTGAAAAATCTCCTGTCAATAGGAATCCTAGAGCAGGGCAGGTTTTAGATTCAGCCAAAGCTGTTTTCCATCACACAGGAAATGCCAAGTCAGCTTGTTCCTTCGAGGAGGGATCTCGGAGCTGCCATGTTTGCCTGCAGTGGTTCAGGAAAGACGGTTTTGCCAATGGCATCTGGCCAGGTGTGTTGCAGCTTACAAAGCCCTTTTAAATTTGACTTGAATGTTAGAACAACTAAAAAAAACCACATCGCCCACCCCCAGACATTTCAGATATCCTCGCTTTGTGTGTTTCTCAGAATTTGTCCCTTTCATTTACGCCATCAGATTTGTTGGCGTTCAGAGACCCTCTGACTTTGCAGTCGTAAGGGCAGCCTCCGGTATGAGACAAACAAGGGGTTCCCTGGAAATAAATTCAAACTAGAGTTCTATAGAGGCTCCATGAAGTCTCAAACCAGGCCTGCCCCAGCACCCCCAGAGTTGCCTTGAGCTCTTTTAAGACAGCAGCTGTAGGAAGCCATGTGGCTGCAGAAGCTAGGAAGGGTGGAACCACGAAACACTCAGGAAAGGAAAGACTCCCCGCCCCCACCCCCCCAGCCTCAAGGCCCTCACAGTGGGTGTCGTGTTATGGGGTGCCACTTGCTGCGATGGGGCTGAAAGAAAAGGACTCCCTGGAGTTTGGATCCTGGATGGAAAGGGTGGGCTGCTGAGCTGGGGGTTGAGATAAAGAACCTTCCAGCAGGAGGCCCTGGCAGCTGGGGACCCCCAGCCTCGCGTGCACCCCAAGACAGCGCCCCAAGCGGCACGGAGGCCTCCACCTTCCCCGGCCATGTCCACAAAGTGCAAGCCGTCATCTTACAAGGGACTGCTCCGCTGGCGGAATGAGTCACCCTCCCAGGCCCTGTCAGTGGCATGACTCAGAAAACGGACGTGGCTGGGGGTCCCCGTCCCGCCCCTCGGGTCCCCAAAGTGGAGGAGACCAAATCTTACATCAGACGGTCGCCCACGGGCACAAAGCTGCCAGGGCATTGCCCAATATCCTTTTCTAGCAGGATGCACGATTTGGAAAGAGCTTGCAAAAAACTCGGCCAGCCCCATGGAGCGCGGGGTAGGGGGTTGGGGGGTGGGGGGAGCCCACTGCCGCGGCTCCGGGGCTGACTCCAGGCCCGAAGCCCTGAGTAGGGGTGCTAGGAGTTGGGGTGGCCCGTGTGTGTGTGTGTATGGGGGGAGGATCTCGCCCAGCTCCTTGCTGTCCCTGGTTCTGTGATTCAATTCAGGATCTGAGAACACGGTGGAAAAAGCCCACAGGGACGGGGGTTCGGGGTGCCTGGCTGGGGGGGCATGGAATTCTGGCAAAGCTCAGAAAGGCACTTCTGGGGTCCCCGAAGCCGGAGAGGCTCTGACTGTGCCCCCTCCGATGGGAAAAGCTGCTTTAGCCCTGCTGCCCCAGGCGGGGGGCCGTGGGCCAGGTGGGAGGCGTCACCTGGGCACTTTGGGGTCTGAGGAAGTTCGCGGGGCCCTGAGAAAGTGGGGGACAGGGTGGGGGTGGGGGGGTTGCCATGTCTCACACCTCCCGGGTTTAATTCCAAGAACCCAAACTGCACAGGTGAATGGTCACCGGGCAGCCTTTGAAGCCCACTCAGGGCCCATCGCGGCGTGGGCTTGAAGCTGCTTCTAACCCCCGGGGGCCTGAAAAAGGCCTTGAAAAGCGGCAAGCTCGTGCACAGTTGTCCCCAGCCTTGCCCCCAACCTGTAATGCAAAGCGGGACCCCCGTGGCCTCGGCTGGGGTGGCTCGGCCTGCAGGGCCAGGGGGCGGCCGATGCGAGGGGACGGGGGGCGGGGCCCTTGTCCGCAGACCCTGCAGAGGTAGGAGGGGGCGGGCGAGGGGAGGGGCGGGGGCCGCCTCTAGCAGCTGCAGCCGCTGGGCTGGGGGGGTGCCGAGTCCCCCAGGGCTGGGCCCTTCCCATTGCTGCCGGGGCTGGAGCTGGGCTCCAGGGACTCGTTCATCTTCTCGCAGATGATGTCCACCAGTCGCTCGAACACCTGCTTCACATTGATATTCTCCTTGGCGCTGGCCTCGAAGAATTCGAAACCTGGAGGGACAGAAGGTGGGGACCCCCGTGAGAACTGCCCCACCCCCACCCCAAGGCATGGGGCCTGGGCTACGGCATCATCACCCAGACCTGGGGACCCCCAGCCCAGTTCTGTCCCTGACGCAGCTGTGGGACCCTGACCGAGCGGCCCAACCTCTCCGAGCCTCAGTTTGCTTGTCTGTACAATGGGAACAAGGATGACGATGAGGATGAGAAAAACCAGCTCTGGACTAGCCCCGAGGATCTCTTTGTCACAAGCCAGAGTTCCAAGTAGTAAGGTCTAGGTGAGGTTCTCGGACCCAGAAGCTCAGCCCCCCACCCCCCCAGTTTTCGCCCCCCAGGAAGCCTGCCCACAGAGCCAAAGGAGCCAGTTCTTTCATACCTTTTAGGAAATGCACTTTGGGCTGGATAAAACTGAGATGGGGACTGGCTTTGGCCAAAGGGCCACCAATTTGCAACCTCAAGTAGGCAGAGGGACTCTGCAAAGAGCAGGCCATGGGCAGCTGGCGCTTATAGAATGCGCAATAAATGGTGGCATGATAACAGGCAATGCTTCCATTGTGCTGTCGGGGTGGGGGTGGGGCAGGTACTTTTCTAGGCCCGTTACATAAATAAACTCATTTAACTCTCACAGTTACATAATGCTAGGAGATTCCAGCTATTCTGGTGTGTCTCAGTTTGCTGGGGCTGCTATGACAAATACCACGCATTGGGTTGGCTTAAACAATGGGAATTTATTGGCTCGTGGTCTGGGAGGCCTAGAAGTCCAAAATCAAGGTTTGGACAGGCCATACTTTCTCCCAGGGTTTGTAGCTTTTGGGGCAACTCTTGGGGTTCCTTGGCTTGCAGCCTCTGCCTCCAACACACATCGCTCTGTCCCCCCAGTTTCCTCCAAGGAGAAGCCTGCCTCGGGCTTCTGGCTTCTCCTGACTGCTAGTGCCCAAATGCCCTTTGCTTATAAGGCCTCTGGTCCCGTTCAATGTGGCCTCATCTAAATAGGGTCTTTGAAGACCCCTCTGCACAAATGAGTCAGCCCCTTAACTTTTAGCAGCACCCTCAAAGGTCCAGTTTGCAAATGGGTTGACACCCAGGGGAACGTGAGCTTAGATATGGGGGTCTGCGAGCTCACCGCACAGCCCATTGGGCAGATCAGGAAACTGAGGCACAGAGAGGAAACTCTACTGGCCTGGACTCACTTAATTTAGTAAAAGCGGCAGAGCTGGGAGCCACACCCAGGCTTGGAGGATATGGGCTGGGTATTCCTGCGGTACCACTTTGGACCTGGGGAGGGGAGGCAGGCTGGCTGACCCCTTCTGGGGCGGGGGACGCGAGGAGGCTTTGAATATATTCTTAGCATTCTAATGATCGTCCGTCATAACTGTTCCTCATTGCAGGGGGGAAAAAAGTTTGTTCTCCCAATAGGAAAGGGGTACCTATTTGTGTCTGGAGACTTGCCCAAGATTCCTGAGCCTCAAAAAATGGTGTATCATCTGCAAACAGTGGGGAGGCCAGCTATTCTTCCTGCCCCCACCGCCCCCTCCCAGTGACAAGCTCTGCTGCAGGACGCCGCCCCCCCAGCGATCCCCAATGCGTCCCCACCTGCCATGCCCATCAATTTGCGGCATGTCACACAGTGCAGCCTGAGCCAGCCTGTACAGACACGTAACGGCAATTAAATAGTTATGTGTGTAATAATCCATTGACCATCCATCTCTGCCCCTAGAATGCCAGTTTGGTGAATGAATGAATGAGTGAATGAATGAATGATAGCAGCAGGACGCGAACCCGGATCTCTGAGCCCAGTGACCATCATGGGCCTCCTGGGCAAATTCAGCCTTTCCTTCTCCACGCGTGGCTCTCCCTCACACAGCCTTTTGATTTCCTTAACCTTTGTTTTCTGATAATACATCGTCACTGGAGAAATTGGAAGTCACAGAAAAGGTGAAAAGATAGAAGCAGAATGTCACGGGTGATCTCATCACCCAGAAACAATTACAATTGGTGTTGGGATACTTAGCTTACTGGGCTTTTCTCTATCTAAATACACAATTGTGGGGGGTGGGTTTATAGAGTTTGTGTGTGTGTGTGTGTGTGTGTGTGTGTGTGTGTGTGCACGTGTGGTTTTCTGCCTACAAAATTGGGATCAACGATGCAAATGTTCTAAGAAATGATGAATATGCAACTATGTGATAATATTAAGAATTACTGATTGTATATGTAGAATGGAATGATATTTTAATGTTCTTTTGTTAAGTTTTTTTAATTAATAAAAAAGTTTATATAAAAAAAAATTGGGATCAAGCTCTATCTCTTATTTTGTACCCTGATATTTTAACTTAATGACAGAGTGGGAACCCCCACCCCAGTCCCTGGATATTCTCAGGGAACACCTCCAATCCAGGGCTGTGGTGTAACTGAGTTCCCCAGCTCCTGCCAGCAGGTATATTTATTCCCAGGCAAACTGGAAACCCAGGGCACTGCCCCAGCACCTCTGGAAATGAAGAGCTGGAGTTAAACCCGGGCCGGAGTTCCCCCAAATGAAAAGGGAGCAGATCAAACGGGCACCATGAGACAGCAGAGAGCCAAGCCCCAGATGGACACTTCATGGACCAAAGACCCAGTTTCTCCCACAAACAGATGGCAAGGAGAAAAAGGGGGGAAAGGGACCTGTTATAGCACAGGTGCCGGCAAACTTTCTCTGTAAAGGGCCAGACAGTAAATATTTTAGGCTTTGAAAAGGTCTTAAGCAATCTGTTGCCAACTCTTCGACTCTGCTAAATGTACCTTAGGACAATACGTAACTGAACTGGCATTACCATGTCCCAAAAAAGCTTTATTTATGGACACTGAAATTTGGATTTCATGTCATTTTTACGTGTCGTGAACTGTTACTCTTTTTGATTATTTTTTGCTGTTTGAAGAAGAAAGAAAGAAAACCTACACACAAAAACAGGTGAGGGGTTCTGATTTGTTGCTTCCTGCTATGGCATAGAAGAGACAAAAAAGAAACACCAAATGCCACAAACTAGGATCCAAATTCAAACTGCCTCCAAGAAGAGTTTCATACAATAAGGGAAATTGATGTGGAAGAATCCTAGATGATATTAGCAAATGAATGTTAATTTTGTTGGGTATGAAAATGGCAGGGTGGATGGGTTGAAATGTCTATATATATGTTTATCAGCTGGAATTGTGTGGGAACATGTTTACAGGTGGAGCAGCTTGATGTTGGGGGTTTGCTTTAGGATGCTCTGTGCAGGTGGGGAGTCTTGAGAGCAATGGATGATTCTAGAATGGATACATGTCAATGACTGTCAAAACTGAGTAAGGTTTATCATACTTTTTATTATAGGCTGAATTGTATCCTCCAAAAAGACATGTAAGTCCTAACCCCCGGCCCCCTGAATTTGGAAAAAGGGTGTGAATAGTTAAGATGAGGCCAAAATGGATGAGGGAGGCCCTAATCCAATATAAATAGTGTTCTTAAAAGAAAAGGGAACTGAGAAGCAGAAAGGTGAACTGTGGTGTATACATATGATGGAATCTCGTGCAGCTACAGAAAGGAATGAAGTTGTGAGGCATGCAATGAGGTGAATGACCCTTGGGGACATTATGTTGTGCAAAATAAGCCAGAAACAAAAGAACAAACATTGTATGGTCTCTTTTCGAAAATGCCTCTAAGAAAATTGGGCCCTAGACTGTAAGCTCTTATAGCAGTCACATTTAGTCCAGAGCTGTTAACGTTATTTCTAGCTTTTGAGATGCTGGGTTACATATGTATAACCTGGTACCTCCCTGGAATTTTGGGTTCCCGTGTGACACCTAAGACCCGAGTTGCCCTGAAAGTCAGCACACACAACAACTGTTAAAGAAACCACACACAACAACTGTTGCCACACACAACAACTGCTAAAGAAACCGGAAAAAGAGGTCAGGTTTCAATTAGAGATAAAAACAAAGCTTTTCTGGTCAGAACTAAGGCAAATCAGAATACAGGGTAAAGGGTGACATTGTCTGTATTTTAGAACTTCACCTACTATATAGGAGACCATAGGAAGAGAGGTTTATTTTGCCCAGAACCTACATTTTCTGTAGCACATAATCTAACTCAACCTGTCTGGATAGAGCATTTAAAAATCCAAACACAGGGAGCCCGGAATGGGAATGAGGGCTTGTCATTCTGTCTAGCTTAAGATAATACCTGGGGGCAGGCCACGGTGGCTTAGCAGGCAGGGTTCTCACCTGCCATGCCAGGGACCTGGGTTCGATTCCTGGTGCCTGCCCATGCCAAAAAAAAAAAAAAAGATAATACCTGGATACATCTCAGAGTATGTTGGGCAGTTAATTACAAAGTATTGGCAAAGTCCCTTGAGGGACAGAAGAAAAAATATGGAAATATTAAACTTTACCACCGGGGAAACCCCTGATACTGTCTCAAACGTTAGGGACTCCCAAGTCAATAGGCCAAGCCCTTGACCTTGAGGCTTGCTCTTGTGAAGCTTATTTCTTAGTGGAACTACCTACAAGTATGCCTAAGAGTTACTTCCAGAAAACCCCTTTTGTTGCTCAGATGCAGCCTCTCTCTCTCTAAGCCCAATTCTGCAAGGAAAATCATTGCCCTCCCCCCACCATGGCACATGACATCCAGGGGTGAAAGTCTCCCTGGCAACACGACTCCCAGGGATGAGCCTGGCCCTGGCACTGTGGGATAGACAATGCCATCCTGACCACAAGGGGGAAAAGAAGTGTAACACAATAGGGTATCAGTGGCTGAGAGAGTTCAAATAGAGTGGAGAGGTTATTCTGGAGGTTACTCTTATGCAAGCTTCAGCTAGATATTGCTAATTAGTGTGGTTTGCCAAACACCAACCAAAACCATTCCTGTTAACCCTAAAGAACACCTAGGTCTGTATCTGAGATCCTACAAATGTTTCATGTGCTAAGATTATTTTCCAGAAGCCTACAACCTCCAGATGGGTCCCTGGACCAGATAAGTCCTGAAACCCAGAGGGCCCAGCCTCTCCAGAACATCAGCTAGTTCCATCTCACTACCCCATATGAACGACAGCCCCTTCCAACATGAAGAAATTAGAAAGGGCAGAGCTCAAATATCCCCAAAGATTGGGAGAAAGATCAATGGAGAAGGAGTTATAACAGAGATGAAAGAATTTTAACAAATGAGTATGACTGCTGCATCATTATACTAGTATTTTAGTCTCCAGTGTCTTGGAGCAGCTAGAAGGAAAAACCTGAAATTGTGGAACTGTAACCCACACCAAACTCTGAAATCCATTCTGTAATACGTGTTACAATGTACTTTGGAAATTACTGCTTTCTTTATATGTTATATTTCATAATAAAAAAGAAAAGGGAAATTTGGACAGAGACTGATGGACACAGGGGGAGGGGGCCATGTAACAACGAAGAAGATTTCAAAGTGCCACAGCCGCAAGCCAGGGATGGCCAGAAGCTGGGAAGGGGCAAGGAAGGATTCTTCCCCATAGGTTTCAGAGAAAGTGGGACCATACCTACACCTGGATTTCATATTTCTAGCTTCCAGAACTGTGAAGCAGTACATTTCTGCCTTTTTAAGCCACTTAGTTTGTTGTTCTTTGTTACAGCAGCCCCAGGAAACTTAAGACGCTTCTCTTTCTACCTTTGTATGAATTTGAAAGTTTCCATCAAAAAAAATTATTAAAAACAAAGGTTGCGATCATTTCTGAATCCAGCTGACAAGTTTCTCTGCACATGTGCACACAGAAATACACATAAGGGTTTTTGCCACAGCTGTGTTTGTTGCAGGCAAAGGCTAGAAGCAACCTTCATGCCTCGTGAGAGGGTCTCAATTCCTTGGAATAGTATGCAGCTGTGAAAAAGGTCAAGGCAGCTTGGGATGGACAGATGGGGAAGGAGTTCTAGGCTACATTATTTAGTGGAAAACTCAAAGTGCAGAAAAGGGTATAGAGCTGGCCACCGTTTGTGCAACCCTTTGAGTAATTGATACCTCTGGGTACTCAGGAGGTTTCTGGAAGGAAGTACAAGAACTAGGGAATCTGCAGAGAAGGGAACTGGGGATTGGAGGATAAATTGCCACCTTCTTCCCTTCCAGTGCCTTCTGGATTTTGCACTTAACAGTGCTGACTTCGACAGAACTTATGAGAATGTTGGAATGGGAATGAAAAATACAATCTTTGAGAGATACCTCAAGGGACAGGTCTACGGGGAGGGGCAGAATTCGTGGGAGGCACTCAGAAGCTTCTAGAATGGGTGGCCAGGGGCTCTGTAATAGTGCCATCACTTAGGGTTTTATATGTAAGCATCAACCATCACTCGCAGACCTATCGGCTAGCACTCTGCTCTAACTGCTTCTTGCGTAGAACTCATTTAACTCATGACAACTCGCCGAGGTGGGGCCTCTATCATCTCCCTTTCACAGATGGAGGAGCCCAGGCTGAGAGAGGCCAATTCCCAGTCCCAGATCACAAAGCGATCAGGGAATCAAACGAGTTAACACTCACTCACAGCCAGTATCCGCTTATTTCATCTTCCTAAAGGCAAGGAGAGAAGGTTCTCACCTCCGCTTCCTGGCTGGCAAAAGGGAGGCACAGACAGGGATGCACAGAGCTAGTGGGCTGGAGATCCAAGGACAATGCTTTCTTTTACTTTTAGTATTGAACAGGGGATTCGTTTACCCGATTCGAAAAGGTGGACAGTGACAAGCCCCTCTGCTTAGGGCAGTGAAGCCAGGACGGTGGGTATGTGACACGAAGCATTTGCCCAAACCCACAGGACCGCACAACACAAAAAGTGAGCCTTTGTGTGGGCTGTAGATTTTGGTTCATCAGCTGTAACAAACGGACCATGAGCACGCAAGAGGTTAGTAATAAGAGAAGTGGGGAGCTGGGAATTCTTTCTACTTGCTGCTCAATTTTTCTGTAAACCTGTAACTCAAATTTTAAACTAAAGTCTATTAATTAAAAAAAAAAAAAGAAATCTTCCCTCCTACCTGCTGCCTGAGGCTCCCAATTCTCAGACCATCATTACTAGATTCTCATGGAACCTTCTGGAGTTTCTTTAGGCAAACACAAGTACATATTCTTCTTTCTACCCATTTCTTTCACTAGCTCTGGGACTGGCAAACTGAACTGCAGCCCGAATCTGGCCCTCCACCAGTTTTTGTGAATCAAGTTGTATTGGCAGACAGCCATATCCATTCATTTATACACTGCTTGTGCCTGCCCTCACGCAGAACTGAGCAGTTGGGATAGAGAGTCCAGGACTGAAAATGTTTAGTATCTGGCCTTTTAAGAAGTTTGCTGAGCCTTGGATTAACAGAAGCAGCCATATATTGTGCCATTTGCTTCCTCCACTTAAACATATGGCCCAGAGGTCTTGCCCCATCAGAACATAAAGAAGTGCTTGTCCTTTTTCATGGTTGCGTAGTATTCCACTGCATGGATTTGCTTTGTGTTTTACCGAGTTATCCTGCTGTGAGATCGTGAGGGGATTCCACGGTTTCACCCCCACTAACAGTGCTACAAATTCATCAACAGGCCCCTTTGCACAGAGGCAGGGACTTGTGTAGGAAAAACTTGCAGAAACGGCCCGAGCAGCATCCTCAAAAGGTCCTCGACGGGTGGGCAACGGTGCTTGGACCGGGCCCTGAGGACGTGGGTGGGGTGGGGGACTCGGTGTGGGGACGCTGGGGGCGTGGCACTCACCGAGGTCACTGGCGAGCCTCTGGCCGTCCTCGGTGGGCACGACGCGCTCGTCGTCCAGGTCACACTTGTTTCCCACGAGGATGACCTGGGCGTTGTCCCAGGAGTAGGTCTTGATCTGCGTGGCCCTGCGGAGTTGGGGGCGCTGTGAGCCGGGGGGCCAGTGGCAGAGGGCAGAGGGCAGGGGGTCAGGGGTGGGCATGTACTCACCAGTCCTGCACGGCGGTGAAGGACTCCTGGTTGGCCACGTCGTACATGAGGAGGAAGCCCATGGCCCCGCGGTAATATGCCGTGGTGATGGTGCGGTAGCGCTCCTGGCCTGCTGTGTCCTGGACAGAGGGGGCGGCAGGTGGCTCGGACCTGGCTCCTTCCCCGCCCCGCCCCTGCAGGGCCCCCACCGCCCCCGGGGCCAACCAGGAGACTGGACCTGCACCCCCGGCCCCCAGGCTGATGGGGAGACAGGTGCTTGGCCTGAGGGGGGAGGCATGGCTCATTCTCAAGGGTCCTTCCCATCT